>CM076577.1:1486211154-1486419784 GCA_034641835.2 Pinus albicaulis | reverse complement strand
TCAGCGTCTTCGTATGATATATAACGCACAATGGCACACGTTAGACAGCGGTATTTGAACAGTGGCCTAGCCATGTGTCACATGGTCTATGGAATCGCTACAAAATTTTCAATACCACTTCTCCGTATAACGGTGGTGCGATGAATACCACCAAACCACTGTTACTGTTCCTTACTCCAGGCTCCACTTATATCATGCAGGGTTCCGTCAACGACAGTTCCATTCCGTCTCCACCCCTTTTGCTCGGTTCCGCCAGGGTTAACACAGGTTCAATTATTCGCTCGACTATAACATTCTCGTGCCACTGCTCGACGATGCACAATCCATTGTCGCGGTACTTTAACATAGGGATTGCCACACATTCTCCTTATTGATCGCATAGACAGATTCTTAAATAACCCACGGGGTCTTAACTATCACAGGTTTCGATTATTCTCCATTCAATTATATATATATATATTATCGACTATGGTTCTGTTATTTATATATATATATATATATATATATATATCTATATATATATATATATATATATATATATATATATATATATATATATATATATATATATATATATATATATATTGTCGACTATGGTTCCGTCTTCTTCATACTGCGCATTTCAACACAGTCCTGTAATATATATAACGCATAGTTCTCTATTCTTGGAATAACAGCAGTGATAACGCCTCTGTCTTCGTATTTGCTTCCTCTGCCTCTGCCTCTGCTCTTGTCTCTGCATCTGTTCCTGTCTCTGCATCTGCTCTTGTCTCTGCATCTACTACCTCCTTTGCCATCAATGAAAATATTTCCAACAGTCTCCCCCTTTGGCATTGATGGCAATACATTTTCTCTATTTGCCTGTTCTTTCTCCTGTTGTTTGCTCTTCCTGTTTGCCTGCTCTTCCTCCCCCTTTGACATCAATGGCAAAGGGTTTCTTTTTGCGTTTCCTCTTTCTGAGTTATGTTTAGGCTCTCTTCTGGCTTCTATCGATACCATAGTGATGTATAAGACTTGTTGAGAGAACACTTTGAGGATTATCGATTTTGAATGTACACTGTAAATTGATACAGTTCTTTCACTTGTCTAGAGTTAAAAGTGAGAATAATGATACTTCATAGACTTTTGATGCTTGAATAATGCAGATAACTCTAGGATAATAACTTGGTGTTATTTTGCCTTAATCCTTTGATCCTGAGGACCTGATTCTCGCAGGCTGTTCTCCCCCTGGAATGATATTTTCGTTTTGTTCTCCCCCTGAAATTGTGCTTTCTCTTTATATCAAGGAATAACATCTGCAGATACTACCCCTAGTTTATTTCTCAAATATTGGAATGATTCTCTAGCAAGAGGTTTGGTAAATATATCAGTTGTCTGCTCTTTTATTGGTACATATTCCAACTTTACTATCTTCTGAGCCACTTGTTCTCGGAGGAAATGATATTTTATTGGGATATGTTTAGTTTTTGAGTGAAGTACAGGATTTTTATATATACTTATAGCACTTGTATTATCACATTTGATTGAAATAGGTTCATCAATGCTTACCTTCATGTCTTGAAGAGTTTGCTTCATCCATGACTTGTGTACAACACAGTCACGTCGCTATATATTCTCGTCACTCAGAGATAGGAGATAGATGTTTTCAACCTTGCTTAACCATGCCACCAGACTTTCTCTTAGATAGAAAGCACCTCCACTTGTACTCTTCCTGTCATCCACATAGTTGGCCCAATCTGCATCTGTGTATGCTGATAAAGTGAAGTTTTTGCTTTTAGGATACCAAATTCCATATAGTGTTGTTCCTTGTAGATATCTGAATATTCTTTTGACTGCCAGAATATGGTTTTGTTTAGGTGCTGCTTGATATCTTTCCACTAGTCCTACTGCTAGCATGATGTCTGGTCTTGATGTTGTCAGATACAGTAGGCTTCCTATCATGGATCTGTAGAGTTTTTTATCTATATCAGCAAACCCATCATCAGCACACAGCTTGCAACTTGTGGTCATGGGAGTTGACACAGGTTTGCAGTCCTCCATTTTGAACTTTTTCAGCATTTCCTTTAAGTATTTTTTTTGTGAGATGAATGTACCTGTGTTCTTTTGCTGAATTTGTAGTCCCAAGTAGAAACTGAGCTCTCCAATCATAGAAATTTCAAACTCATTTTTCATCTCATCAGCAAACCCTTTTGCTAGTTCATCTCTGTTGCTTCCAAACATGATGTCATCAACATATACTACAACAATTAGGAGTTCATTTTCATGCGCTTTTATGTATAGATTGCTGTCTACTCCACCTCTTTTAAAACCCCGTTTTTGCAAATATTTATCCAGTCTTGAGTACCAAGCACGAGGAGCCTGTTCAGTCCATATAGGGCCTTTTTCAGTTTGCATACATAGTCTTCTTTATCTGTCAATGAGAAACCTTATGGTTGTTCCATGTACACTTCTTCTTCTAGATCGCCATTAAGAAAAGCAGAATTTACATCCATTTGATATACCTTGAAATCTTGGTAGCATGCAAATGCCAGGAACATTCTGATAGCTTCCATTCTGGCTACAGGGGAAAATGTTTCATCATAGTCAAGTCTCAATTTTGAGTATAATCCTTTTGGTGCATCACCGCTTTATTCCCGATTACTTGTCCTTGCTCATTCATTTTATTTTTGAATACCCATTTTGAGCCTATGACATTTTTCTCAGTGGGTCTAGGAACTAATTCCCATGTATTGTTCTTCTCAATTTCGTCCAATTCTTCATTCATAGCATTCACCCAATACTTGTCCTTGTTGGCTTCTTCAAACTTCTTTGGCTCCATTTGTGATAACATGGCTATGTATACCTCTTCTGTCTGTTCAGTTAGTTGCCTTCTTGTTTGGACCCCTACTCTCTTGTCTCCAATGATCTGATCTTCTGGATGATTCTTTTGAGTGTATCTTGAGGGGGATTTCGAGCTCAGTTCAACATCTTCTGTTGTCTTGCTTGTTTCATCATCATCTTGGTTTTCTTCTTCATGGTTGTCTGAAGGACTGCTACAGTTTGTACTTCTTGTCTTGTTTGGAAGTTCTTCATCAAATCTTACGTCAATGCTTTCTACAATTTTTCGAAGAGTCTTGTTGTAGCACCTGTACCCTTTACTCTTGGATGCATATCCTAGAAATATCCCTTCATCTTCTCTTGCATCAAATTTCCCCAGATTTTCATCATTATTCTTTATGTAACACTTGCTTCCAAAGGTTCTAAAGTGATTGATTAAAGTTGGTTTACCATGCCATAGATCATAGGGAGTCTTGTCACTACTTGGCCTTAAATGAGCTTTGTTAAGGATATGCACGGCTATGTGTACTGCTTCTGCCCAGAAGGTTTGAGGAATATTACTCTCTTGCATCATGGCTCTGGAAATTTGTTGTACAAACCTGTTTTGTCTCTCTGCTACTCCATTTTGCTGAGGTGTCCCTGCAATAGTAAATTTTTTCTTTATCCCATGTTCATTGCATAGGTCTGCAAAGTCATAATCTATGAATTCACCCCCTCTATCTGATCTGATACATTTTAGCTTGCATCCAGTTTGATTTTCTGCTAATGCTTTGAATGTCTTAAACTTTTCCAATGCTTCTGATTTTTTCTTGAGAAAAGCAACCCATGTCATTCTGGAGAAATCATCTATTATCAGCATGAAGTAGGATTCTCCACTTGGTGTCTTAGTTCTAGCAGGTCCACACAGGTCCATGTGCACAAGCTGGAGTGGTCTTCTTGTTGATAGGTCATCTTTAGATTTAAAGGATGTGCGAGTCTGTTTCCCCAATTGACAAGATTTTCATATGGTATTTGAAGGTCTTTTTATTTCTAGCATATCTCTGACAGCTTTCTTCTTGCTCAATCTAATGATATGGTTGAAACTGAGATGTCCCAATCTCCTATGCCATAACCATGACTCCTCAAGTTTGCTAAGATGGCAGGCTTCATCTTCCTCTTTCACTATGTACACATTACTCTCTGTTTGGACACCTTTGAGCAGAGTCTTTCCTGTTGTGCTTGACCTGACTACACAATCTTGTGCTCTAAAAAGAACCTCACAGCCTTTGTCACACATCTGACTGACACTCAGTAAATTTGCTTTCAGTCGATCCACAAATAGTACATCTTGGGCCTTTCCTCTGCCATTTTCTATGCTGACTGAGCCTTTTCCCTTGATCTTTCCTGATTTATCATTGCCAAAGGTAACATTTCCAGATTTCTTTTCATCAAGAGTTATAAACTTTCTTTTGTCTCTTGTCATGTGTTTAGAGCAGCCACTGTCCAAATACCATTGATTCTTCAAATCTTGAGCAGTTAAAGCCAAGTCACATTTATTCACCTTCTTTATCCACTGGAGGCCTCCTTTTGTTTGGTATCTTTTGTGAGGTGATGAATTATATCTTCTTAGAGAACACTTGGAAGGCATATGTCCAACTTGATTGCATATACAACATTTGATCATAATTTTTGCAGAATTATGAGTATGAACATAATTTTTTTGATTCATAAACCTCCTTGAGGTGTTAAACATTAACCTTTGTCCATACTTTCTACACTCAATGATTTTATGACCAAATTCCTTACAATAAAAGCAGTAACCATAGAAGCTATTTGCATACCTGATGTAAGGTTGTTTCTTCCGTTTGTTTGCTTGAGGCAGTCTCTTCAATATTTGCATCTTTTGCTGGTTTGAACTACTCCTCCTTGTATGGCAATATGCAGCAATGTGTCCCAACTTGTGGCAGATATAACAGGTGGCATTCTTCATAGGAGGGAAGAATCTCCTTTGATGGCTTCCAACCTTGACATACTCAGGAGATTTCTTCTGATCTCTGTATTTCTCATTACAGATTTCTTCTTTTGTAGGAATTGTTTGAGCTGCTTCATCTTCCTTATTTGCTTTTATAAAAATAATCTCTCTGTCAACCTTTTCTTTGCCTTTACTTGATTCTCCTTCATATCCTATTCCAGTTTTTATCATGGGAGATCTTTGAGAAATCAGAATTTCATTCAACTTGCTAGAGCTTGTAGTTTGGGGAGAATTTATGACTACTTTCCTTTGTGCATCTTCTAATTTCTTCCTGAGACATGCTACTTCTTCTTCCAGCTTCTCTTGTTCTCGAGTTTTATCCTTGATTTGCTGAAGTAAAATATCTTCTATCTTCTTGGTTTCTTCAAGTTCTATCTTTAGCTGCTTGAGTACTTCTGTGTATTGTTCTTCTCTCACATACTTGAGAAGAATGTCCTTTTGTTTTCTGCTGAAATTCTTTCCCTTCTGCCAGTTCTTTGATTTATTTTTCTCTGACTCTTGAGCCTGATTCCTTGCTTTCTTGTGAGGACACTTAGCATCATAGTGTCCAACTCTTCCACAGTTAAAGCACTTGAAAGGAAGTTTACCTTTGTATTTACCTGAGCCTCTATCCAGTTTCTTGACAAATTTTTCTTCTTCTTCATCTGAGCAAGAGCATATTTCTTCCTCTTCTTCTTTCTTCTTTTCTGTTTTAAAGGCTGCTTCCCTCGTACTTGGCTTCTTCTGTGGGAGCCTCATTTCATAGGCTGTTAGATTTCCAAGTAGCTGGTTCATGGTCAAGGTCTCCCAATTAGTTGTTTCTTCTATTGCAGACACCTTTGGATTAAATCTAGATGGAAGAGATCTTAGAATCTTTTGTACAATTATACTTTCTGGCATTCTTTCTCCAAGAACCTTCATATTATTAATAATTTCTGCAGCTTTTAGGAAGAAACTGGCAATGTCTTCATCATCATTCATTCTTAGGTTCTCAAACTGGGCTCTGTAGACTTGAAGTTTGGCAGTCTTTACTTTTTTGTTTTCCTCATGTATGTTCTCAAGAGTATCCCATATTTCTTTGGTAGAGTCCTTGTGCATTACTTTAATAAACTCTGCTTCACATAATCCATTCAAGATGGCATTCATGGCTTTTGAATTAGATACAAAGTCTTGTTTTGTTTCTTTCTCTGTGTCAGTTGCCTTTGGGGCATATCCTAAATCTACTGCAGCCCAGACTTCTATTCCTAGAGACATTATGTATGTCCTCATTCTGATTTTCCAGAAAGCATAATTTTCTCCAGTGAAGAAAGGGGCTTTGTTGGTTGAACATCCTTCTTTACTAGCCATCCTGAGAGCCTAGGATCTCCTTTCAGTTGTTAAACTTGTACAAAGGAACCCACCCTGATACCAATTGTTGAACCTTTAGCTAAACTGAGAGGGGGGGTGAATCAGTTTAGCACATTCCTAATATTTTAAAACTTTTCATTAAACTTAATTACACCTTCATTTCATATCTAATTTAATGTGTGAGTAGTCTTAGAATGTAAGCAGCAAGTATTAGTATAATATAGCAGTAGACTTAATATGAGAGCAGCAGGTATTAAGCAGATGATATATATCAGATCAATACATAAAAATCATGCACAGAGACACCATATATAAGTGGAAACCCATAAAGGTAGAAAACCACATCTTATTATTGATGTGATGCAAAGGCAAGCTCCAACTCCCTCTCACAACTATTTTTCTGCAGGCACCAACCTACAGGAGGCTCCAGCCTTAATTCTGCAAGCTACAACTTGCAAGGTAGCACCAACTCCCTTCAGTTTTCTGCAGGAACCAACCTATAGGAGGCTTCAACCTCAGTCAGCTACAATTGACATATATCAAGCTGCAACTTGATAGGGAAGCTCCAACTTCCTAAATTTCTCAAACTGAATGTTTGTTGATTTACTTTAGATATCAGCTCTGTTCTGTATCATCTCTTTCTGCTCTTGTTCTCTTAATCTTCTCTTCTTTATTCTTCTATATTCTGCATTCTCAATATTTTCTCTCTCTCCCTCTCTTACTCGTCTTGTGCAGATCAATGTTATATTATATATAGAGTTCATCATATGACTCTTTACATTCCTCAGGGAATTTGAAGTGAGTAGTCCTGAATTTTTGCCTTCTACCTCGTCATATCTTTTAACCAACTCATTTTAAATTATAGCAATATGTACAAATTTTCATACTACAGTGGGATTTTGTCTTTTCTTTAGGATACTTTCCTTTGCATCACAAACAATAAAAAATAATTACATCATTTACATTCACATTCTTAATTTCATGTTTCAATATCACTCAGCTCCTCTTCTAAACTTTGGATTTACTGGATTTTGTCTATTTCTACTGCTGTTAAGACACTGTTCTGCATATTCTTTGTTCTCTGTGTTTATTCACCTGTCCAACTCATTCCTGTATATTTCTTCAACTCTGCAATCTTTGTTTTCCTCTGTCAGGCCTCATACTTCCTCTTTCTGTTTGCATATATAATGAATACACCAAATTTGTACTCAATCCAACTGTCGATCTGGGAAAAGTTGAATTAATGTGGAAACTTCATATTCATGGTTATAAACCCATACATATGAATTCATTCATATTTTAGTCATTACAGTATTCCAAATCTGGGCAATCTCGTCACATTCCTTTATTCTATGCTGGCACATTTAAGTAAACAAATCTGAGTATTTTTAATGTCCCAATTCACTGAATTTGGACCCCAAGAAGAAGTTGAGCTTACTGTAGTGTGGCTCTGTCAGTGTTTCCCTTTGTTTACTTCCGTGTGGCTCTTTTATTTTCTTTGTGAATTTTATTTATCAGTTTTGGAGAAAATTGATAAATAAATACATTCAGTGGCTTTTATAATTCCCGGCTCATATATATATTTACCTCCGAACCTTTATAATCAAATTTTATAATCCGTCGAAACTTTATATTAAACCCGACGCTTTTTAAATAAACGACTTCACATACTCGACATTATACATAATATATCAATGTGTATAATATATGCAAGTCTTCGCATATTAAAATATTTCACGCACAATATAATATCTCAATGTATATAATATGCGTCCACATGAATAAATCGACCTCCGTAAGGATTGACCGCCAATTATATTAACCTTGGTTAACTCTTTTAACATATTCCATCAACCCTTATATTAAGGCTATAATACGTCAAAACATAAATAAACCAATTCATTATACATATAACTCCACCGGGCCACACAATTCAATCAAACGACCAATCGAATACACGTATAATACTTGGCTATCCTCCGCGCACCTCTATTAAACTTCGGGCAGGTCCGACACGTGATCACCATCCGATGTCTAGCCTTCAAATCAACGGTCTACACCCATTTTGCTCGGCGTCTTCGTATGATATATAACGCGCGATGGCGCACGTTAGACGGTGGTATTTGAACAGTGGTCTAGGCACGTGTCACATGGTCTATGGAATCACTACAAAATTTTCAATACCACTTCTCCGTATAACGGTGGTGCGATGAATACCACCAAACCACTGTTACTGTTCCTTACTCTAGGTTCCACTTATATCACGCAGGGTTCCGTCAACCACAGTTCCATTCCGTCTCCACCCCTTTTGCTTGGTTCCGCCAGGGTTAACACAGGTTCAATTATTCGCTCGACTATAACATTCTCGTGCCACTGCTCGACGATGCACAGTCCATTGTCGCGGTACTTTAACACAGGGATTGCCACACATTCTCCTTATTGATCGCATAGACAGATTCTTAAATAACCCACGGGGTCTTAACTATCACAGGTTTCGATTATTCTCCATTCAATTATATATATATATATTATCGACTATGGTTCCGTTATTTATATATATATATATATGTTGTCGACTATGGTTCCGTCTTCTTCATACTGCGCATTTCAACACAATCCTGCCATAGATATAACGCATAGTTGTCTATTCTTGGAATAACAGCAGTGATAACGCCTCTGTCTTCATATTTTCTTCCTCTGCCTCTGCCTCTGCTCCTGTCTCTGCATCTGTTCCTGTCTCTGCATCTGCTACCTCCTTTGCCATCAATGACAATATTTCCAACACGTTTTCTTGAGGTTCATTGTGCTTTTGAGGCAAGATTGAACCCTCAACTCTTTTTAGGGATTTTCTGATATCTCTTTATTTATAACCTATATCCCTAAATACAAACAACAAGTGATTGATTTATTCGATAAGGTGTTCAGCATTAGATATCCTCATGGCTCTAACGACAAGGGTATTAAGGACACCAAAATTTTGAGCTAGATGATGGTAGGACTCAGCACGAAGATAACTGTCATTATGGGTTTTCTTTCTAAACACACGATGCCCTAATGTTCCATCTTCCTTCCTGGTGACAAGAACATCTAAAAAAGGAATTATCCTGTTTTCTTCAACCCCCATAGTAAAATTTATTTATGAGGAAATGGAGTTAAGGTAATTAAAAAATCTCTCAAGATTCTCCTTTCCATGAGTCCACTTTAGGTTGGTGTCGTCTCCAAATATTTTCCACCAAGCTGGTTCTAAGGGATGTGAGGCAAGGGCCTTCTTCTCAAAGTGTTCCATGCATAAGTTGGCGACAATAGGAGATAGCAGAGATCCCATTGCGACGCCTGATACCTGCTCATAGTATTCCTCTTGGAAGTTGAAGAAAGTGGTACGTATACAAATATCCGCAAGCTTGGTTGTTCCTGGATCAGTGACTTCTTTAATGAACTGAATTGCCTCATCTAAAGGAATATTAGTAAATAATGATACCACATTAAAACTTACCAAAATTTCACTCTCCTCAACCCTCTCATCCTTAATGAGCTTGAAAAAATCATTAGAGTCCTTTATGAAAGAGCCAGTGTTTCCCACAAGGGGTTTAAGGATCTTGGCAACATATTTTACCAACTCATAGGTGGAGGATCCTATGGTATTAAAAATCGGTCTAAGGGGGTTTCCCTCTTTATGAATCTTGGGTAATCCATAAATTCTTGGCATTACATCACATGAAGGGGTCAATTTCTTCTTTAACTTATCACCCAACACTAAATTTTTGATCACTTTCTTGAATTCTCTTAATACCTTGGGCATGGGGTTGGAATTAAGTTTCTTGTAGCTACTACAATCTAGATGCTCGTTCATTTTTCTTATATAATCAACCTTATCTAAAACAACAACAACACCTCCCTTGTTGGCTTTCAGTACCATGATGTTGTCATTATTACGTAGAGCCTTAAGAGCATAAATCTCATCCTTACTTAGGTTTCTGGTGAGAGCTCTAGCTTTCTTCAAAATAAGGGAGAATTATTATCTCATTGCTTCTTTATCATCGAGAGATAAAATCTGAATCCATTCCTCAATGCTACAAACAATGCTTTCGTTTGAAATGACTTTAGGTGCAACTGCAAATCCTAAACCCTTGCTAAGAATCTTGATGGAATCTTGACTTAACTCAACAGAGGATAAGTTGACACCCTTCTTATTCTTGGCAAAGGGGCTATGGCCCAACTCCTCAATGGCACCGCCATTTAAGCTATTGTTTGAGAGGTCAATATCCGCAAAAACCTTAGGGCTCTCTATCTTACTGTAAACCACATTAGTTGAAGAAGAATTATGAGAGTTGAGCTTATATTTATTATTATTATTATTATTATTATAGTGAGGGTCACTATGGCTAAGGTCACGTTCATTCCCAATATTTAAATGCGCAAACTAGTGTCCTTTATTAACACAAAAGTTGCGAGGATGGCTTCATACTAGATTGGTAACATCACCCTTGCCCGAGATATCATCGATAGAGACCTCAACGATGTTTTTAAGAAACGAATCATGATTGAAACCACCCACATCATAGAACCCGAGCTCACCATCATGATCAAGGGCGAATCCAATGCTTACCTACGAAGGGTTGAATAGAGAACCAGCAGCAGCCATCTCTCTGCAATCAAAACCACCGCTCCATGACTTAATCGAAATCCAGTACACCTGTCAACCAATGATTCTAAGGTAAATGGAGCAATTGTAGCAGCTACAACTTCAAATTTTCTGTCGTCGCACGATACAGAGGAATTAGAATTGCCGTTGTAATTTCGGGAAATATTAGATGGAGATAGCAACTTGAAAGAGGAGGCGCAATTCCTGAGGGAGAGAAAATCTCTAACGATGTATCGAACCCGTTTTTTGGACACCAGACCAACAAATGAGTCATGATCCTTGCTAATGCGGAAATCAGCAAAGCCAAACTCCGATATGATTAAACCAACATCGCTGCAATTCATCAAACTACTGACAGAAACACATCGATTTTCATTGAGTGGAGCTGAACAACTAACACTGTCAGCGCTGTCAAGTGAAATTTCTTACGAAGTGCTAATGGGAACAAAGCCAAAATTCATTCTGCCCAAACCACTTGTGTTGCAATCCATCGATGAAATAGAACTGTTAACTCTGTCAACGATGTCACGGATACCGTTAAAATTCCTTCATACGGGGAAATTTTTCAAGCAGCCTAAGCTACCCACGAAGCAATCCTTCATCGAATTGCTACTAGAGACTGAATTCAAAGCCTCCTTCATTAGGCAATCCAGTAATGTGTCACCGGAATCATTCACCGCTTTGGAAAGAGATGCGGCATCAACTTTGACTTCTGGAGTGCTATCTAGGTGTGGCAATGAACAACACACAGCGTCTCCAGCCATCGTTATTCTGGGTAACCTCACGCTTGACTGCGCACACCCATATGAAACTGAGCCAAACTGAAACTTTATGGAATAAAGGCTATCACCAACGTCAGACACCTTGATATCATTCTGGGTTGATCTCTTAATTTGTTGATCTCTTAATTTTATTTCTAGTTTAAAAATTTTATTTTAATTTTATAATGATTACTTTTGATAAGATAAACTAATTCATGTTTAATAATTATTATATTTGATAATATCCATTTATATAAATAATCTAATTAACTTAAAATTCTAAAAATATTTTATATGAAGGCCCAATGTTTCTTCGAGTGCTCAGAAAAGAACTCATGAGTCCTCCTTCTCAGATTCGGATAAGGAGACTACTCCTTTAGTCAACAACATTCTTCAAGTAGTTTTAGCCCATCCGCTCCATGACAACTAGGTTAATGTTACAAAAAAGAAAGGAAAGAAATGTTGTATTGAGGATTCAACCTATTCTGGGTAGATTCCTGTGTCTATTTCTTACGGCGCCCATGTTTATCTTCTTGGCTCTCTTTGTTTCTCTCTTGGTTACTTAACGGGACCAAGGTTGATAGTTTATCATTTCTGGCTTCCCTGCTATCTAGCCTCTCTTGAATGGAACTCCATTTTGTACCATATTCTTTTTTAATAAAATTAGTCTTATTTACAAAAAAAAAAAACTATGTCTAGAGAAATGATCAAGGAAATTTAAAATGTACTTGAACCTAGAGAAAGAAGTTGTAGTAAATAGACCACAAAAATCACTATAGGCAAGTTACAAGGGGGTTTAGGTGTGTGAAGGGGCTTCAAGAAAGATTTGGAATACATGGTACATCATTAAAATGTTCATCATCTACTTGAAATTTTCCAACCCATAAAATGCTAAGAGGTCTATTGTCACCAAAAAAATTCATTAAGATTTAGACTAGCATAGATCCATATTAACTCTAGATATATCAAGTTTCGCAAGAGATCAAATCTCTCAAGATGAATTCCTTTTTTTGAGTGCAAAACTTGGAGAAAATATTACACCTTGAAAAACTTGATCTATTTTGACACTTGATAGATTCAAATTTAATATAGATCTATGTTGGTCCTTTATAATACTATTTATATTATCTATAAATTTCACATCTCTAAATGTAGAAATATTCTTATTTTTTAATTCTCTTAAAACCCTATAATACATATAGATATGATACATATGTACATTGAAAATTGTTTTGTCATGTTTTATAATTTAATTTTTTTAATGTTAGAGAGAGAGTATTAAGTTTTAATATATTTATTAGCTAAATTTAAATGGTTATAAATATGAATCATCATTATTTTTATTTATATCGTAAGATGGTTCTATAACTAATATATATATATATATATATATATATATATATATATATATATATATATATATATATATATATATATATCTTCTTATTTCTGATTCTATTAAAACCCTCATAATACACATAACTACATACATATGAGTATGATTTGATTTTGACATGTTTTATCATATTTTTATTTTAACTTTTTTTAATGTGGTATGCATAACATATATTATATATAAAGTTTAGATAAATAAATCAGTGTAAGTATTTTTTTTTTTTTTTGAATAAGACTAATTCTATTAAGAAAAGACATATGGTACAAATAGAGCTTGCAGAGAAGCGAAGCTAGAAAGCAAGGGAACCGGAAATGATATAGTATCAACCTCGGTCCCAAAGAGCATCCATGGCATGAGCAAAAGATAACAAAGAGAACAGAAAAGAACGAGCGAGACTAAGGAGTCTACCCAGCATGGGCAGAGTCTCCCAATCGAAATTTTTTCCCTTTCTTTTTACTGACTTTGACCCAACCATTCTGATCTGGCTGGACCAGAACCACTTGCAGACTGTTCTGTGCTAAAGGAGAAGTCTCCTTGTCTGAATCCGAAGAAGAGGACTCATGAGAGTGTTTCTGCGAGATAAAAGGCGCAGAAGGATCCTCGGGGCAGGCTGGGGGCGTGTCCTTCGTATGCTCCAAATTCTCCTCTTCCACTTCGATATCCTCCTCATCAGAGCTAGAGGACTCTATGTCATCCATAGGGGGTCTATCACAAGGTTTCCAGTTCTTGGATTTGGATTTGCGATTGAGGTTCTTCTTATTGTCGAGGAACGTTGCACATGTGTTCTGGAGATGCCCTGTCTGATGGCAATGGCGACACCTAAAGGCTGTGTTCTCATATTCCAAAGTTTGCGTCCAATGGAAGTCCCCAATTTTAAGGATGATCTATTCTGGCAACCCTTTGCTGATGTCAATTTCCGCGCAAATTCTGCCAAAGGTATATAATCCTTTCTCCCCCCTTGATGTATCTGTTGCCAGGAAGCGGCCTAGGGTGTCCCCGATTGCTTGAAAGACAGCAAAATGCCAAAGATGCGCAGGGATATTTGGAAGCCTGACTCAGATAGGAAGCTTGGTGATGACAGTAGTAGAGGGGTCGAAGTCTGGGAACCAGGGGGTGAGGAAAAGTCCAGCTGATCCCCAGAACTAGGGGCCTCCCATTAAGGCTTTCTGGTAATCTTCATTGTAGGCAAAGACTACAATAAAGAAGCCTTTCGAGCAAAAGAAGACTTTGTTGTTGTTGGTCCAATTGGTGTGTATCCACTGGTATAGATCGGCGGTACGGGGCCAGAGTCCATTAAATCTGCAGATGATGGTTGTTTCTGCAAATGTATGGTATTGATCATCCAAAGATGGATGAGTTATTTCAATGGCAGGGGTTTCCTCCATTTTGTCCACCAATAAAGGTTTGGGAGCCTCAGTTGGTTGGGTGGGTTTCTTGGCAGGCTGTGCATGAACCGCATCTTTATAGGAAAAACCTTTGGAGGCGGAAGATTGCCCAATGACACCTCCCCTTAGCCGAAGTGATAGGATCAATGTGGCATTTCTTTCAATATTGTAAAAGGAAAGAGGCAGATTGTTGTCAAGCTGCTTACTTGCAAAGAGGAGCCGCATAAGGGAGGAAGGGATCCCCAGCCTTTGTTCGAGGACCTTTTAGAGATGGCGCACTGTAACGGAGGGTTGGACCCCAAGGAGCAGGGTTTTTCCCGTCAGAAGAATTATTTGAATCTGAAAAGTCGTTTGCTGGGGATAAGAAGGATCCCGACTGCTAGAGTGAGGAATCGAATTTGATTCAGTGAGTTCACTGGGCTTCAGAGCTAGTGCCAGATCCTGGCGAAACTGCTTCTGCATGTGGAAGCTCAGTGCAGAAATAGCCAAGGGAAGAGATCTGCTGGCAGAGGCGAAGAGAGAAATGCACCATCGTGCCACCTCGCAGTTAGATGGCCATAGAACTATGGTAGCCGTGACTGTTTGATGTTGTAAAGCGCACCATTCCTGCAATGGCACCCAGTCATTAAATAATGTGCTACGTCTCGCATAGTCCGCACGCCCGGCAGGTCTGCAAGGGGCCCAAGAAAATACCCCCGCGGGAAATCGCCCCCAAGCCCCAGGTGCCATCCCATCCTTCACATGGCTGCGAATGAGCCGATAACCATTCATTCTCCTCGCAGAAGCCTCCCTGCATTCAGATCCATGGCAGCAGAACCAGGTCGGCGCGATCCAGCTAGCGGCGGCAACATTTGGGAAATGAAACCCTAGGGCAAGGGAAATTTCGTTAGTGCTCTCCATTCTCTCAGTTTTAAATAAATCAGTGTAAGTATTAACTATTTATACCAATATCAATTAAATTTAAACATGAAGTTCTAAAATATCATGATTACCAATATGAATCATCATTATTTAAATTTATTTTAGCCCTCTCTTAGCCAAGTTATATGGTATTTATTTGGAAAAGAAGTTGAGCATATGGGTTGAAAGTGAAGGTAAGTAGACTAAAGGCCAAGCGGGTTTTAGAAGGAAGCACTCAACAACGGACCACCTTGTTACGCTTAGGATCATTGTGGAGGAATGCCGCAATGATAAATCCAATCTCTTTTGTTGCTTTGTGGACTTTAGAAAGGCTTTTGATACAGTT
The DNA here is from genome assembly GCA_034641835.2 of Pinus albicaulis. NCBI lineage: Eukaryota > Viridiplantae > Streptophyta > Pinopsida > Pinales > Pinaceae > Pinus > Pinus albicaulis. The sequence goes on along the minus strand of CM076577.1, from coordinate 1,486,404,200 downwards.
CCTAGAAACAACCTATGGAATATATTAGAAGAGATAAATGTTCCTTTCGAGCTAAGAGCGACCGCTATAAGGTTATACGAGAATTTAATTGCCAATTTAAAGAGAAATGAGGGGTGGTCGAAAGATATTAAGTGTAATATCGGAGTTAAAAAATCTTACCCCCTCTCCCCTACCCTATTTGGCATTTACATCGACAAGCTAGAAGGTTGTTTAGAGGAAGCAGGTTGTGCTAGCACGATCTTAGCTGGGATAGTCATCATCCTTCTTCTCTATGCTGACAATATTGTTCTTCTCGCAAGGTGCCCATCTGATCTTGATAAGAAACTTAAACATCTTAAGGATTTATGCTTTACCATGGGTATGACTGTTAACACTAACAAAAAAAAGTTATGATTATCAAATCCAAGAAGGACACTTACGCTAATTTTATGTATGACAATAGTAACTTGGAGGAAGTGTCTTCTTACAAGTACCTAGGAATTGATATTCATCACAAGCTCAACTGGAACTATAGCATTGAGAAAAGGATTAATGGGGGGTGGAAAACTTATTTTGGTCTTGAAAATAATTGTAAAACGAAAAACCTCGTAATGTGGGACAGAAAGAAGTTCCTCTTTGAAACTTTAGTCACTCATGTTATCTTATATGGATGTGAGGTTTGGGGTTGCAACATCTCTAGAGAATCCTGGAGAAATATTGAGCAAATCCAGAAGCGTTTTATAACGTATAACCTCAAAATTAAAAGCAATACACCCGATCCTATTCTCTTCATAGAAGTGGGTCTTTCCCCTATCAAGAGCCTAGCTATGACCAGGCTTCTGTTGTACAAGCACAAACTCAATAGCATAGGAGACCATAGACTTCCTAAGATAGCTTTAAATTCTAGCCAAAATCACCTAAAACTCAAACGAGGTTGGTATAAAGACACCAGGGCGTGGTTAAACCATTGGGAGATCGACGAGAATGTGACATTGCAAAACATTAATAACATTAAAAAAATTGTTGCTTCTAAGTTTAAAGAAAAAATGTGGTGTGAGAAAGATCTACCATCTAAAAGAAAATTAAGATAGTATAAGGAGGTCATCAACCCCACCCTAGAAGATCAAAAGTATCTCTCTGTTTTAACTAGCTCAAAGAAGAAAATTAATATGGCCAAGATTACAACGAACTCTCATGAGCTCCATAGTGAAACAGGTCGTTGGACAGTTCCTAAAACACCATGGATGGAAAGGATCTGCCATCTATGTGAGAATATGAACATCGAGGATGAAATAAATTCCTCTTAGAGTGCCCCACGTACAACCATATTAGATCTCAATTTCATATTCTTTATTGCAATACTGACCTTCCTAGCTTTTTAAGATGTCAAAAATATAGTGAGCTCGGGAGGCTTCTCTCCAAGCTTTTTGAGCATAGGAATAAAATCTTAAATCAAACTAAATAATTTGTTTCTTTAGGTCCGATAGACCAAAGATTGGTCTCAGTGGACGTTAACCATCATCATCATATAAAAAAAAACTTGAGGAAATTCACTTAATTTTAGTAATAAAAACAAAATTGAAATATATCAAATTGAATTGAACGGACTTAATATTTTTTTTATTACTTTTATATCTTTTATTTTTTTATTATTTTTTAAATTAAGTCAATATTTTGTTTTATTATTATAATTTTTTTATCTAATGCTTTTCATGGGTGTCTAAATTAACATTTTTTAGCACTCGTCCAAGATATTTTTGTCCATTATTTTCCCATTTCCATCTCATATTTATACCTTTTCAATCCACAATGATGCATTTTGTTCAAGTTATGATTATCCTCTTAATATGTTATTTTAGTGTTTATTCTTATGAATTTTCAAGAAATTTTCATGTTTATGTACTAATAATTATATATAGGAAACACGACTACACTAGTTCCTTCCCAGCGCAAGTGCTACAACTCTCTCAATAGTTTCTACAGCTCCCGAGTGTAGTTGTTACAAATTTTCCTTAGCACAAGCGCTGTAACTCCCTCAACAATTGTTTAGTTATTGAGTGCAGTTGTTGTAACGTTTCTTGAGCACATGTGTTGCAACTCTGAGCTATAATGACGAGTGTTGAAAATCATAGTTTTTTTCATCATTACTGTAACTCTATTTGATGTGATTATTTCCTCTCTACAATTCTCACTAAGGCTATCACTGCAACTCTCACTCATACCCATTACTAAAATTTTGGAGAATGCTACAACAATTCCACAACAACTATGCTAACACATCGATTTACTGAACAACTATTGTATATTGATCGACCTAGTAGTTAATAACCAAGTTTTATCATAGAGAAAAGTGACAAGGAAAAATAGGTAGTTAGGAAAGGATGATGACTCAACCACCACTTGTCACATAGTTGATTAAGTTAGTTTATGCCTAATTTTTTATATCTTTTGGAAAGTCGATGTCATAGAAGGAATATCCTAATTCTCATGGTTTTCGATCAACTTGTTTGATTAATTTAGATACATAACATCATGTATAAAAATATTTACTCTCCTTTAGCTGGGTAATCTGAGTTAGTTGAGTATTATAATCGGGAGAGAATTAGAACTAGCCCTTTATTATATCTATAATTTCATGCAATATAAAGTTCCTTTCCATTCCTATTTGATCGATGATGTGATGAGTATTTATCATGCTATTGCTTTAGTAAACAAATGCATCATATAAGGAGGTAGGGACCCCTCCTTACCCAAGTATTGTTTGTACTCATATTGTAGATGTAGCATTATTTATAGTTTAGTTTATTTGAGTAGTTACTTTTTTTTTTTTTCTATGATTGCAACTCTAAATTCTAACTATTGAAACTTTGGTATTTTGTATTGTTGCAACTCTATATCATAGTTTTGTTGTTGCAAATCAATCATTAATGTTGTTACTAATTAATAACTAATCATTGTCTTGATATTTATACAAGAAATCATGACTTAGGTTATTTTTGCAACTTTGAGCTAACACTATAAAATACTTTGTTTTCCACAGTTGCAATTGCTCTATTTTCGATTTGGTTCATTTTGAGTATAAAATATGATTCATGGTCTTGTTTTCTTCATGAACAAAGTGTGGTTTGATAATAGGTGATTTACTACATTACATTGCATGTGAAATTAAATTTTTGTTACAGCAACCAAGATCATCTTAATACTAGAGAAAGTCACCTTTGATTCTTTTGTTATTTACTTTCTGCAAGTGTGAATTTAGTTTCTTGCAAGTGCATTCTTTACATTCTTGTAGTGTGGATTGGATTGCAAGTGTGGTGTGGATTTTACTAGTGATTTATGAAAGGATCTCAATTTATTACCCTGCGACATGCATTTAGAATACTACAATTGTAAATTATACTAGCACAAACAATGCACAACAGTTCACAAGTTCCATACGAACCTCAATTAAAAATTTGGTTAAATTTTTGAACAATTAGGAAGGTAATTGGAATGTTAATTAGCTTCATTACAACACCTCCCATATATTGGGTTGTAGAGTCCCACTTGGTGCAAACATGGCTTACACTTACTCCTATGATAATCTTCTCTAGATTCACTAAGCTACCTATTAGAAGAAGAAATAGATATTGAATTGAAGGAAAAACCAAAATTAGAAAGTGCATGTACATGAGAAGAAGAGCTATAAGCAGGATGATTAAGATTGATGTTGTTCTTATTCATTATTGCTTCTGATGTCTCCATATTTTTGAAACATTTAGATGCTAAATGACTATATCACCCACAAAAATTATGATGTCCCTCTCTTCTTTGCTTTTGATTTAGTTCTTTTATCACCATAGGGAGTAAGACCTATATAAGAGGGTTTGGGGGCCCTCGCTTAATTTGTTCTTATGACAATGATGATTCTTTATATTCTTGGATTTACTTATATTGTGACACTAAGGCTTTTCTAGGTGTACATACAATATTGATTAGTTCAATACGCAAGAGCTTATATTACTCTATAATAAAAAAACTCACAGAAAAGCTTCAAAAGAGAGAATATTGTAAGTACCCCCTTAACTAAAAAAAATTATTTGGTGGAGTGAAAAATAGGTACAAAAACATAATATGGAATAACAAACTTATCTCATTTATCTTGATTATCTTACATTTTGCAATTAAAATTCTAAATTTTATAAGCTTACATAGAAAAATTCAATGTAAGACAAATCACTTAGATTTACAACAATAAATTAGGTTTCAATCCTGCGGGCTCTAATATCATTATGTTTACTCAACATGGTTTCTACCTTTTTCCATGCTAAATTTGGGCTCTCAATTCCTTGTAAGTGAAACTAAAGATCATTGATGATGGATATTCTGATTAATCCACGTGCCTTGTCATTTTATTATCTCATTTGGCATTCTTTAATGAATTGAGTCTTAAAATAATCGGGTAACCCCCATGTTGTGTAGTAAGTCCTCCATATACGATTCCTATAAGAAGCAGTGTCATTTAGTACAAGAAATCACTTAGATTAGCCATATTATAATACGAAAATAACATTGCTTCAAAGGTAAAAATTGGTTGTTTAGATAGAAAGTTCTCGAAAAAAAATAGTTTGGACCCTAAAAGTCAAAGCCATGTAGTATTGAACGAAGACATCAAAAGTAACCAAATTATCACATAGTAAACTAAAGTTGATCAACATAGTGATAAGTACACAATAAAATTATTGAATTATAAAAGGTTAAAAAATGCACTCCTTGTATCAAATTTTCCATAAACTCACTTTTTGAAATAAGTTAGTTTTATAATGTAAATAAGCCAATTTTATTAATAAGTGAAAACCACAATTTAAAATTGCATTAAAAAAACTTAAAATACAACTACTTAAAATTGTATAAACTTTTTCAAAATAGTAATGAGAAAAGAAAAATAAATCTCAAAACTTGTAATTTAAAAATGTTGTAAAAGAAAAATAGAACTCAAAACTTCTAATTTAAAAATGTTGTAGCTCTCACAAAGTGAATTATAACATTATTATCACTCGCTTGTCGGTGCATTAAATTTAGAGCCCTAAAAAGAAGTGCACTAGGTGGGATTACACTCCCTCTTTATATCCTATACCTATACCCCTAGGGAGATGAAGCCTAATTTGGGATGTATAAAGAGAGGAAACCTATAAATAGAAGAAATATCCAATTGCTAACGGACTCACTCGAAGATTGGAAGTTCCCATTTAAGCACTTAATCGAATGTATTTGGGTGAATTGGAAGAATATAACCAGTGTAAAAAAAAAATTATTTTTATTTTTTATTTTTTAATTTTTTTCTCAAAATGTGTGTTTATTACAAAATTTTATATTTATTTATTAAAAGTTTCAAAACAATTGTACACTAAAAAATAAAATTTCAAATTATAAAAGAGAAAATTTTGAAAATTTATAAGTTTGAAATTAGATCAATATTTATTTTCTATATGTTTTTGTTTTTTCAAAATTACTAGTATAAATAAATATCATATATAGAAAATAAAACACTTTTATTTATATCTATGACTTTCCAAAATCACATAAATCACAACAAAAAGAGCATAGGCAAATAGAAAACAAAAAGGATAAAAAAAAAATTACTCATGTCTCAAAATGTGTGCTTGAAAACCTTATATTTCTTTGTTAAAAGTTTCAAAACAAGTATACATTAAAAGCACAAATTTTCAAATTATTGAAAAAAGAATAGGAAATTTTTGCATATTTATGAGTTTGGAGTTAGGTTCAATTAGTATATTACTTATTTTCTATATGTTTATTTTTTATTTTTCAAGATCATTAGTGTGGGATAAATAACACACATGAAATAAAGAATTTTCATTTATATCTATGATTTGCCAAAATCACATAAGGCCCAACACAAAGAACATATGTAAAAAAAAATAAAGCAAATTGGGAATAAAAATAAGAAAAACGAAAGGAAATATTAAAACATAATAGAAGAGATTTTTGAAAAAACAAAATATATATATATATATATATATATATATATATATATATATATATATATATATATATATATATATATATATATATATATATATGGATTTGATATAAATGGTTGTATATTAAACCAATGGGAACCATTTCACTTGAAACAAAAAGATTTTCCAATTGAAAATAACACTCCAAACAGAATGGTTCTCTGATTCTAGAAATACTCATAAAGATAAAACTCAAAAAGTCATTTAATTCATGCAAAGATATGGGTTCAAGATTACAATCAACAATAGAAGTAAGTCTTCGTAGGGTTCTAATACCATGTTTAATTAATGGGGTGTTTCTATGCAACTCAAACATCTTAAGGGAACCACCTACACAAATAGATCAAAGATCAATATACCATTGTATTATGTGGTTGAAACCTTTAAAGTGAGAAATACCATTGCCTCAATCAATGCAATCATTATAAACAATATATTATTGCAAAGGAAAATTAATTTACATATGTGTTTGCCACAATTAATCGCCAATGATTAACCCTCCATGCTATTTAAATAGAAAGAATCAAGCAATCAAACATCAAGCCATAAATCAATAACCATTAGTATTCAAGCGAAGATGTATTATTAGGTTATTTTATGTTTAAAACAAAATCATGGCTATCGAAATAGATAATCATAGTGTACATTAAAAAACACAGTTTACTTAAAAACATGTCAAATCAAATTAATATTAACTAAAACATAAATATATAAAGGTTTGAGTGGGGTTTAGTCCTCACCGAGTTTCAAGTTCAAACCTCATGAGAGGAATTGAGAATATACATTACTTGAGAGAAATTAAACTATCCCAAACATCCAGACTTGACTAAATTTCACACAATCTTAATAATAACATTTCACTAATAATTATAAGAATAAATTACTATTATTTAATATTCCACATTATTTTAATCCATATTATCACCCTGATTTATATTTATAATAAACTTGATAAATCAAATAATATTTTTTTTTTTTAAATTACACTTTTTACGATCATTACCTCTCCAAAAAAGTTAGAATAATTTGAAACAATATTTTTCATAAATTTCACCTTCAAAATACCATATTGATTCTTTAATTTTTGACGTACTCGTGTCATTATAAGTTTCACTTTCGGGTGTACTCATGATTATATGAAAGATCAACAGATAATTAAGTTTCACTTTAGGGTGCACTCGTGATTATATGAAAAATAAACAAATAATTAATTTTTTGTGGATACCAATATAAAGTGAGTCCATATTCGTATTTCCCAAAGCAAATATCATTTTATCTATGCGCAATCAAAATATTATGATAATTTACATCAATTTTTTTTTTTTTTTTTTTATAAAGTCGGATGCTATTTATATTCAGAAAAGATAGGAGAGCTGAGCTCCAATGTTACATGGTAGGGAGGATGAGAAGTAGAGCAGGGAGAAACTACATTAAGAACAAAATTCCTTCTGCTTCTATTGCTTTTAACAATATGAAAAACTGAACATGTATAAACTTGAACAAATTGAAATAGTAAAAAACAACATTTGCACTTCATGCTTAATCAATATTTATGTGATGGACTTGGCGTGCAATGGATTCTTTAGGTTTGCCTTCTACGTCCATAGTTCAGTTCTTGCACTTGCTGAGCTAGTACTTGGTGCATTATTTTTTTCCAGGATGTACTTCAGGATATCAACCGATTCTTTAATATGCTCACAAGAGTTTGAGAGTTCATTGAACTGGCTCTGCAGTGAAGAAACTCGATGAAGGAAGAGATTGAGGTCGGCCTCATGCTTTTCCTTAGTAAATTGAGTGTGAGTGTCAATCTTGTCTTCCAAAAGCTTCTGTTGTGCGCAAATTTGCTCCAGCTCCGCCTGGAGATTGGCGCAATGGAAGCAGTCTTCACTTCTGGACATGATTTGATAGTGGAAAGAAATTTCAGAATGTAGAGTGGGCCTGCAAGATCGCAACTCCAGAGGGCAGGGATCCAGATTGGGGAGAAGGGAAGCGGCTGTGTGTAACACAGAGCTGGGAAATTGGAGTGACAGAAGGGGGAAATGCAAATATGGGAAGTGATAAGATAATTTATAATTATTATGATGAGATAATTTACATTAATTATTATGATAATTTAGAATACATGTTGACAATTTTAATTTTGGATAATTAACTCTATTATATTTTAGTTCACGGTAGTTATTAAATTTCAAAGAACAAAGTTTTAATATTTTCAATAACACGAAATTTATAGGTTTTATTAATGAATTGAAATTTTATTTAGGAATTGAAGAAGAAGAAGAAGAATAATCATAATAATAATAATAATAATTTTTTAAAGTTAAATTCACTGAAAACACATGTATATAGAATTTCACTTATTTGATCACTTCTCATTTATATATTACTATTTATATATTTATAATTTTCAAGAAAAAACGCATTCATAATATTAAAGATACTAAATTCTCTTTTATTACAATGAAAATGATTTAAAAGGAGTTGTCTACGTAGCCAGAGTAATTGTCTGGACGGTCAAAATTGGTCGGAATTCGGGCAATATTTTTTTAAGAAATTTTGCAATAACAGTGTGTTTGAATCTTGTTTTTGATGGTGGAAATGGATTCAACACCATCGAAAACCTCTAGAGCACCCAAAATATTGAAGTTTGATAGCTATAACCTGTATTTACAAAAATCCTTGCAGATTTTCTTAAAATATTACCTAAATTTCAATGATTTTCAGGGCAAAAAAAACAGTCTAGTTAGACTACAATGATTTAAAAGACTTAGTAGTCTAAACATGGGATGAATACTTTTCTAATTGCATGTAATGATAGAAGGGAAAATCAATATTTTTTTTTTATCTAAAATTGGATAAAATCCTTTTGGACAAATGAAATTGTAAATATTATTAAATAATATTAATTTTTTTATTAATAATATCATTTGTAAAATTATATTTTATAAATAAATATTGATTATTATAATTTAAAGTTCAAAAGACTAAAAAAAATTGGATTATAGTAAAAACATAGAATTAAAACATTATTAAGGAAAAAGAAAAGAAAAGAAAAAAACATTATTTAGGAAAAAGATATACATATATTTATTAGAGAAATTTTAAGGTTTAAAATGACTTTTTAAAGAATGTTAAAAAATAATAGTGGAAAAAAGAAAAAAAAAACTATTTTTTCAATTCGTATAATTTTCAAGTTATATTTCAATGATTTTACTCAAATTTCAAGCATAAGCACTCGCTAGATGTGGAATTTAATTTTGCATCCAAGGAGTACTCGTGTTGCATACTTTCAATGGACCTTACTACACCAAAAATATGAAATACATGAAAAAACATAATTGCAATCACAATTTTTGTTATGTATTTCACTTTTTTCATGTAGTAGGGTCCATCGAAAGTATGCGGCATTGGTACTCCTTGGATGTAAAATCAATTTCTTCATCCAACGAGCGCTCCCACTCGAAATTTGAGTAAAATTGTAGGGAGATAAGTTGAAAATACAAGTTGGAAAAGTAGTTTTTTTAACCTTTTTGCTCCAAAAATGGTGAAACATCCCCCACGGTTGACATCAACATATTGGTTCTTATAAAGTTTATTTTTATTGTACATTTTTGTTTTGAGACCATTTTTTGTCCTCAAAATTTCTCTAATGTAATTAAATAACTTTTTTACCCATCCAAAGTTTAGAATCTCCCCCAATAACCACATAATTCAATAGTGTAAGATAACCAAGGTGCATTGACAATCAGTAAACAATATCCTTGACCAATCGAGTACAAATAAATTAAAAAGATGTATAGTTTCAAAGCGGCATAGTCCCTTCTTTTTTTGGTAGTTATTGGATCAGTTGTTCATGTCAATCCAATACTTTAAATTTATGTTAAATCACGTTATTACCATATGACCTAGTCCATTTATTATACATGCATTTCCTTAAAAATATTTTATGCATGTATGGAAGAAGTCTTGCGTTGGAAGGAGGTGTGCGGAAAAAGTGTGGAAAGGGGGATTTGTGTGTAGAGGGGTAATGTGTGTGGAGAGAGGAACATATGGAAGAAACATCCACACTTGCACACCTTCTGCACCTCCTGCACAACACTTCTTGCTAAACAAATGACACAATGTAGACATACAATATTCATTTATTTGTCATTCTACTTGGAAATATTTGCATCCAGTGCGGAAATTGGAAAAAATCCACAAGGATAATTTCAAGAATTTGGTGGATTAAATAAATATTTATCCCTCAGTACAATATTGCTTAAGAAGAAGATATATAAGTGCTTGTATTCATGTAGGATTGGAAGAGTGTATGCACACCTTTTTTAATGACTAGTGACTTAACCAATCGATTGGTTATACACACACACACACACACACACACAAACACAAACACACACACACGAAAAATTAAAAACAGAAGGATGATAGAAGGGAAATTTTCTCTCGCCATGGATTCTTGCCTCGCCAAGAAGCTTGTTGCAACAAACCCTAATCTGAAGAAGGAGAAAGCTGGAGGTGCTAAGTCGAAGCTGAAAACACCAAAGGTCGAGCCAGTGATGACTGTTATTGTTGAAGGTGAAGTGCCGAAGAAGTCACTGACCAAAACTAATGAATCTGTGGCGACACTTGACACTGACATAGAGCCTGGGGTCGTCAACTAGCGGATTCACTGGAAAGATGAGGAAGAGCATTAAACTAAAAACAAATAATTGATATGCAACATCCTTCATTGCTTTAATTGGAATGACGAGACCGATCGACAAGTTTCATAGCATCAAAGAACAATGGTTTGGACGCATTTGGGCCCTGACTATTGTCAAAGAAATGTGATCTGTGCGAAATCATGGTCACAAACCTTAGACTATCTTCCAGTCATAGATATTGTGGATCTCATTGAATCAATAACTCCTGGAGTTTGGTCCGATATGTTGGATTCGGGGAATTGCATGGATTGGAGTTTTGAAGCGTTTGATGTTGGGGAGGTTCTCAACTCCATCTTATACTAGTATTTGGTAAAAATCTCTTGGGCTCCAAATATACCCTCAAATATACCGGTCAAGACCAATATATGGAAGGATATGGGATATTAATACCTAGATTTTTTCGATGGGATTCAGATCCAAATTGTTATTAAAATGATCAGAGGGAAATCAATGTGTATGAGGGTCTGGATCTGGGATCGGGTATAAGCTCTTAAGAAAAATCTTCAAGAATAGTTAGGTATTCCAATAAGACTCAAAAATTTGATTTATGCGGGGAAATCATTGCAAGAGGACCACAAGTAGCGAAACTATGGAATTGTACCTGATTCAACCATCATCCTGAACATGAGAATTCTTGGAGGTTGTCCTGCTGGAAAATTTTAACGATGGAAGTTTATTTCAAAGTTTAGAAACTTTGGTGAATAATACTAGTCCCGAATATGAAAATCATAAAAAGTTTAATATTTTTTTTAATATTTATATTTCTAATTACTTTATATTAGTTTATATAAAATTTTGGAAAATTTCAAGGTAAATTACTTTTTTACTATAAAATTTAGAAGAATTTTTTTGAGAAAAAATTGAAATTGGAAAATCTTTTTTTTGGAGAAAACATAGAAAATTAACCCACCTACGATATTAGCCCCTAAAATTTTCCATTTTGTCTTGTATCTAATTACAAAGGACTAGTTTCCTTCAAGGATGCAGTTAAAGGAAAGACAGATCCAAAATTTTTTTAGAACAATCCCCCAATCGTCATGGTACCTATATTGTGGAGTAGATGAACCAGGTGTCAACATTGCAATCAACTTGCCTAAGTTAAATGAACTCTACTCTTATTTCTATGCAAGAGCAGTTATATGTAGATTCAATGGATTTTTACCCAAATCAGAGAATTTACATCAATGGATTTTCTCTACTTGGACATAAAACTGTGATATTCACATATGTTCTAGGGTTTTTTTTGTAAAGTTTGACACAACAAAAGGTCTGGAATATGTATTAAACGAGGGACCATGTTTTTGGGGAAATGCGGTTCTATTCAAGATACCTTGGTTTCCTAGATTTGATGCAAATACCATGGTGGTCTCAAAAATTCCAGTGGGGGTCAAGTTACATAACCTACCCCTCCATTTTTGGCATCACTAAGTATTAGAAGAGATAGGAAATTCTTTGCAGAAGTTCCTAAAAGTGGATGCAAATAGAGTCTCAAAAGGAATTTTCACTTTTTCCAAAATCTATGTAGAGGTAGACCTTAATAAAGGTTTACTTGAAAGCATTAATTAGGTTCACAACAATATACAGTGGTCCTAGCCTCTTAATTATGAGAATATGATTTTTGATTATCGTATATGTTTACAAACCGACCATCTTCAAAATGTGTGTCCTCAAGAAAAAAAATACCCTAAAAGGGAAAACTACAAGCTCCAATTCCAAAAGGTTAGAAGTTTTTAGAATCTAAGGAAGTCGAAGCAGAGTATGCAAAAATCCCAAAAAATGCCTGAAACACTAATTACCAGAAATCCTAGGAAACCATGCAAAATATTTTGAGAATAATTCTTCAATAGTTCCAATTCCTTTCATTCAGTAGCAACAGATTGAGAAAATCCCATCTAAAAATGAAGTCAGTGGTACCGAATGAATTCATGCATCAGAAAGTTCAGATTCCGATAAAGTAATCCCTATGAATGTAAAAGTGACTCAAATGACTATTGTATCTTCTAATCCCAAATCTAGTGGTTAGTGGAAAGTGGAAAAAAATAAAGGTAAAAGGAGTAGACTTGTGTTAACTCTTTGATGAGTTTTTATTGATCTTGGATACCAGGATCGGTTGTTTTACACATATGCTTTCTAGCATATACAATATGTAATTTTGTTCATTATGAATGAAATTGTGATTTTTCCTTTGGGAATATATATATATATATATAATGGGGGCAAGGTTTGAGGGAAAACCCCTTTCCTACTTAGTTGATTGGCTTTTGCAACATTGTTCTATAATTATTCTATTGATATGTTAAATTTATGGGTTAAAAAATCATTGAAAGTCCACAACTAGAGATTACATTGAAAATTTCCACAGAGATAGGGTGAAACGTGCCAGGGAGCCGCACCCTCACGGGTGGGGAAGAACCACCAAAGGTTGTTTGTAGTGGAGGTGTTGTAGATCTAGGCCACAGGGGTAGGGTGGAACCTACCGAAGAGTTGAGCCAGAAGGGCGTCGGGTGAACCACAATGTGACGGTGTCAAGGAAAGAAACATTTCCGAGAGGGAATAGCTCAAAATATAGGAGTAAGGTTCCTAGGGGAGGGTGGAACCCCGATAGCAGGCTCCCCCCTCTTGGGTGATGTCATGAGGGTACCCCGCTTGCTATTAGATTAAAACATTAATCGTTGGCCCTTAGATGGTGGGGTCAGAAACTAGTGGCATAACCACAATAGCGTACCCCCCACCCCTTACCCTTGTTGATGTCATAGGGAGGGTCTAGCTATTAAACTTTGTCATGGATTTGCATCTACGAATTTCAATTGTTGATCTACTTAGGGTAAAATATATAATTTATTGTATTAAATGTTATCAATGTATGTTGATAAGTGGTTGTCATTGATGTCAACCCAAGCAGCACCAGCGGTTACCCTGATCTTGCATGGTAATTTTGACCTACCAAATTACTATATTTTGGGTCAAGAATATTTTTGATGGTTTCTACTTGTTGAGATGTTTCCGTTGATATATGGCGCGCCATGTAATTCTTCATGGTTTGAGATATTTTCTTGTTTGAAGTTTGTAACCCTAGTTAGTGGGCTAAGAACCCATGGGATTGTGGCATGGGTCATTGAAAGGTCAATAATTAATAATTTTTAAGCTCCTAAAATCCCTCTCACATTCACTTGTTGAAGACCCTCTCAACCTAAGAATTTATATAAATTGTGATCCTCATATTCTCCTCATGTAAGGATTTCGCTACCTGAAACAGGTCATCGTGGAATTTTCACTCTAAATTTTTTTATACAAAGTTTCAAAAGCTAAAATTGTTAAGAGACGAAGCTAAAATCTTGAGGAAGCTCGTGTAAAAATTTTAGATAAAGGTGCGTAATATTTTCAGAGATATGATCTGTGGAAGTCAGTGTTTTTGTAGGCTTCTGAACTTCATCTCAAATAAGTGACCTTGGGAAAATCATCATAACTGTCTCTCTAAGTATCGGATTGGAATTATGTAAAAAGTGATAGATAGTGCATGGACTGTAGTTTGCACTCTATCAATTTCAGAGCCAAATGAAGAAACAGTGACACGTGGCACACCATCCAAGTTCTCTCTACTAAACGAGTCCATAATTAGGTCATTGTGAGAGATTGGGCATAAATATCCCTTGAAGAATCCAAATTGGGTCAAACCTATGGCATTGTAAAGAAGACTCAGAGGACTACTACAGAACTGAAAATCACATATAAGGGATCTGGAATAACAAAGATACACCAAATTCAATATCGAGATCCTAGAAGGCAAGAAAAAGCTAGATCATGTGTGTACAGGTTCGCAGGATGGTTGTCTATCAGGGGGAGTCAAAGTGTGTACAGGTCCACAGGATGGTTGTGTGTCAGGGGGAGTTACTCTTTGCCATTGATGTCAAAGGGGGAGAGAATTTTGTAGGAAGAGGTGTCATGATTGCAAGGGGAGTACTTGTGTTGCCATCAATTCCAAAGGGGGAGATTATTGATCAGTGGTTGTCATTGATGTCAACCCGAGCAGCACCAGAGGCTACTCCGATATTGCATGGTAATTTTGATCTACCAAATTACTATAGTCAAGGTCAATAATATTTTTTATGGTTTTTACTTGTTGAGATGTTTCTGTTGATATATGGGATGCCATGTAATTCTTCACGGTTTGAGAGATATTATTGTTTGAATTTTGTAACCCCAGTTAGTGGGCTAAAACCATATGGGGTTGTGGCATGGGTCATTGAAAAGTAAATAATTAATAATTTTTAAGCTCCTAAAATCTCTCCCACGTTCATTTGTTGAAGACCCTCTCAACCTAAGTATTTATATAAATTGTGATCCTCATATCCTCCTCATGTAAGGATTTCACTACCTGAAACAAGTCATTGTGGAATTTGCGCTCTAATTTTTTTTCTATGAAGGTTCAGGAGCTGAAATATTTTTAAGACGAAGCTGAAATCCTGAGGAAGCTCCCGTAAAAATTTTAGATCAAGGTGCGCAATATTTTCGGAGATATGATCTGTGGAAGTCAGTGTTTTTGCAGGCTCCTGAACTTCATCTCAAAGAAGTGACCTTGGGAAAATCGTCATAAATATCTCTCGGAGTATCGGATTGGAATTATGTAAAAAGTGGCAGATATTTCACGGAATGTAGTGTTCGCTGTATCAATCTCAAAGCCAAATGAAGAAACAATGACACGTGGCACGTCATACAATTTCTCTCTACTGAATCAATCCATAATTAGGTCATTGCGAGAGATTGCGCATAACTCTCTGTTGAAGAATCAAAATTGGGCCAGACCTATGGGATTGGAGAGAAGAATCAGAGGACTACTACAGAGCCAAAAATCACATATTGGGGATCTGAAATAACAAAGATACACCAGATTCAATATCGAGATCTTAGAAGGCAAGAAAAAGCTAGATCATGTGTTGTCAATGGCTACAAAGGACCAGACTTTCTAGGGCACCAAAGCAAAGCAAGGTGCAGTGGAGGGTAGCATGACAAGAGCAGCAATAAAGGTGCATAAGAGCAGCAAGAAGTTCACCACATGAAGTCTTCAAGTGGGCATCACTGCATATAGTCATTATAAAGGTATCATTGTACTAAGTCATTGTAAATGTATCATTGTAAAAATTGTACAAGTGTCTATCTGCTAAGAGTTGAAGAGGCAGTGTCGGGAGGTCTAAGATCATCATTAGGTGGTTGTGTCATAGTTTGGGTTATGTTCTACTATGCATTCGTCTTCTACATCATTCTATATCATTGTAAAGTGGACCATTTTCCCTAGTGTGTTAGTGTGTTTGGTGCACGTATGTACGGAATCACACCAACTTAAGGGGTGTGGTTTACCCTCTTAAGTTATTGGTCACAAGTAGAAAAAGAAGTGGAGTCAAGCAGGTTAGTGGAACATGCTAGAACATAAACATACTAGATAGAGAAATAGCATGCATATTCAAACATAAAAATTAAACTAAAACTGCAACAAATAAAACAAAATCTCTAAATAGAGTCAAACAACTGCAATAATCCAAACGATGGCGCTTACGGCCCCTCTTATTGAGTGCTAGTAGGAAATGAGGATGAAACTTTAACCCTATTGCCAAGGGGCCCTTAGAAATTGGGTTCTAAGTCCTGATGCAAGGATGTTTTTACTTCCAAGCTTGCCTCAGTGAAAAGTCTCCCTCTCTCTACTATGGTGGATTGAACTTGTTGGATGGACAACAATTGAGTCCCCTCTATCTCAACTTTGGATCACACACTAGTGGTATTTCTTGGGGAAATTCTAGCCATCATAACAATGTGCTCTCAAGTTGTTCATCTCTTGGTGGCCTTTTATAGGAGAATTCAAATCCTCCTTCCCTCTCTTGGTACATTGTGGATGGTGACCCAAGAGAGGGGGATGATTCAATTGTGTGCCACACTTATTCCATTGTGTGTTCCCTTGATGTCCTAAGGACGCTTTGGTGGCTGTCCTTAGGCAGCTTCAAGTGTGAAATCACTGTCGTGGAGTGTACTTTTGTGGTCCCGGAAAGTGACTTCTGCCACTCCCAGGATTGCATGCATTTTGGGTCAAAAGGCACGCAAAGGCACTCTTCTTGAAGGATTTTGCGTGAAAAAGCATTTATGACTTGCTCAAATTTGATTTTTCCTCAGACCTTAGAGATTTTTTAAATACTTTCCAGATTCTCTAATGTTTCTCAGCCCTGTAAATCCTTC
This sequence comes from Pinus albicaulis, assembly GCA_034641835.2. NCBI lineage: Eukaryota > Viridiplantae > Streptophyta > Pinopsida > Pinales > Pinaceae > Pinus > Pinus albicaulis. The sequence continues at coordinate 1,486,387,270 of CM076577.1, read as the reverse complement.
TGCCTGACATTAAATAATGGCATCTTTGCTTTTACAATTTTCTAGTGTTAACCATTGCCCCCTAATGTGTGAGGTTTAGGAAGAACTGTACAGCCAAAATACATTATAGTTCCGTTTCTATATACTGTGCATAGAGAGAGAGAGACCTACATGTAGCTCGGAATTGGAGACACCCTGCACTGGTTCGAAGAATGGCCATGTCCTGTGGGACCCCTGTAAGAAAATATAATACAATATATACAAATTTTCTACGAGGCGGACATGTCCCATGCTCGTAATGCTAGTTAAAAAATCTATTTGACAGATACATGCTGTGTTTGTGTCACTAATATGGTAGTGATCTGTTGGTTGATGATGACGACTGCTGATGCCCTCAAGGGCATTTTTTCTTTGATGATAGGTGGAGTGTGGTACCCATATGTGTAAACTTGGTATGGCATATAATTACGCATTGTATGCATAGGTGCTAGCTGGGACCTTCCCGTGTAAGCACTGCTAAAAGAGACGCTTATGAAGGCATGGGTCTTCGACAAACTTGATCAAAGAGCAATGGTTGTAAGGTACGATACCATCTTGACATGAAAGCTTGAATTGTAGTCAAATGTCAGGAGGATCGATGACATCTGTGGGCAATGATTTCTCCCACAGTGCCACCTAAGGATGCCCCTTTTATGGAGAGGGGTGATCCAAGGTACCGCTTCCTTTTTCAAAAATAGGTGTTGAAGTCAACAAAAAGAAAGCTTCAACCGAACGAGGGGTCACTGATATGACGGATCAGGATCCTGGATGTGATGGGTTCAACATAGGCATGGTGGCGAGTGGTGATTGAAAATTGATGATGGGGATCTAGTGGCCCAAGGTCGGTGTATAATAAGCAGCTTGGCAGTAGTCATAACTATTTCTGATGGGAAATCCCTAGAGTCGGTAGGACTTCCACGGTGGGTATAAACTGGTTATGAATGTCATGGTGGGTTTTATGTGAGGGTATGATACTCCGACCAATGGTGTTTAGGGTCTGCTTCCATGGGAGAAAAAATGAATGAGTGGGTGGGGGACATAATGCATCGTTTGCGGTCTTTATACGCTTACAAAAAGAATAAAATAATGGGGTTTGGTTTGTACAAAACACAGAGACGGGTGCCCCAAAACATGAAAGTGTTCGCTCACTGATGACATGAGGAAGGTGTTTTGCTGAGGGTGGGGGCTCCACTGGTTGGTCTCATGTGTGCAGTTGATGAAGCAGATGACAAAGTATCGCAGATTGGATTATGCTAGTGGAGGTATGGTGGGCCAAATGTGAGGCTTGGTAGTGCGCTTTTGATATGCTTATACAACTAGACTTTCTGGGAAAGGGGTTTTAGCTTGTATGGTAAAACTTGACCTTATGCATGGTGGATGGATGGGCATGAGGTGCTTCCCGAACTCAAGTGGTATGGCCATGGCGTCACTTTTGTTGTGATATATGGTCTACTATGGGTGACGAGCGCCATGGAGGGGAGGCTCTATCGACCAATGAGGATGTTTATCATGTGCAGGGCGAGGTGATGATAAACTTGGTCGGATATGTGGAACCTATGGTTAATTTTTTATGGAGAAATGATGTCAGGATATGAAGATTTTTTTGGGACTCTATCATGCTGGGGGTAGAATGATACCTGCTCTGGAACTTTCAGTGGATGGAGTTGTGGGAAGTTTGTGAGCTTTCCTGCAAAAACAACTACCTCCAGTGAAAGAATCTTCTTTATCAAATATTATTGAAAGTCATGAGCTTTAAAAAGGAAGATGAGAGAGGGCATACCTGCCGGCACTGAAAAATTATTTTTTCAGGAGTGCAAATGTGTGGTATCGCCTTTGTTCATTATGGAGTGTTGATCACAGTGCTACTTTCGATTTGGAGAACAGACCTTCTAATCTCTCATTATGGTCATCCAAATTTTTTGAAAAGGGTGATATATAAGTGAATATGGCCCTAATTCAATTCATTTGTACTTGTTGAGTTTTTGAGAGGTCAGAGGCTTCTGCGGAGCAGTTCTTGCCATTGCGGTCAGCCTGTGCACCAGGGATTAGCGATATCATGCCTAGGTAACCTCCATGACATCTTGCACTTTAATTTTTTTAGTCTGAGAGTGCCATGGTCCGTACAAAATTGGTTTGTACGGATTCTGAGTAATTTTTTCCCTAGATTGCGCGGGTGATCAACGCAAGGGAATTCCTTTTGTACCCATTTTCTGGGGTTTTGCGCGCCTTATGTGCTCAGTTCCCCTATTTTGGCATGCCTTAGGCGCGCCTGTGAGAGATATAGGCATGCCTTCAACGCACCTGTCTGAGGGACAGGCGCGCAAAACGCCGAGGCATTTTTTTTTATTTTTTCCTATTTTTTGATGTTTTCTGTTGCTGATGGGTTCCTATTTGGATGATAGGTTGTTGTGGAGGGAGCGAGATTGGCCTGAAATCTATACTGCATTGGTTGTTGATGCTGGGGCACACCGACAACTGGCATAATGGGGGCTCCTGAAGTTCACGGAGAACGAGCTTCTTTGGTTGTAGGACTGATTGCTTCGTTACTTGATCCAACATTGGCACAGGAGGCGCAACATGTTTGTGTTGCATGGGACTAACCTGGAACTTAGTCCTGAGACAAATGTATACTTTGTGACTGATTTACTGCCTCATGGTGAGGCATTGCATTTTCCACTCCCTTCTCGAAGAGTGGATTTGGAGAGGTTTCAGGCATGTCATTGTGGCAGGGCACCCCTTATGGAGGGGTGCATCAGCATTGCTTTAGTGACAGATTTGGCCAAGTGCTGCACTCTAGCAGTTATTGTGCGACTCGTAGGTTTGTCGGCTCCTCATCGGGCATCAGGCCCGTAGGTTGGAGTCTTGCGCTGGCTGAGGTCCAAGCATTTCTTTGATTTTTTCCCGTTTCTGCTATGAAGGGATGGTGACGTAGCTTAACAAGGTCTGGAATGGATCGAAGTTGTTTGTGTATGCCAGTATTCTATGCATCATTATGTATGAGAGGGTATTTCTGCTGAGATCAGTGGTGGTGGTGCCTCCTGGGGGGCCACGGGAGCCTCTCATGAGGAGGTGGGCTCCGGTGATGCCGCGAGGGGGTGGGGGTATGGTGGGGTGTTACTGGAATGCCACGACGGAGGCCTAGTTTGAGGTTAACCCCCATATGTTTCTGCCATTCCCATATGCATGGATGGACTTCCGGGGGGATCCAGAGATGGGTCTCCCTCCTGGTTATGCCTGGGGGCCAACAGGTATGTTTTTATGTTTTCTGCATTTATTTGAGTATATATGTGCTTATGCATTTTGATGGTGACACTGACATAGTTATGGTTACTCTTGCAGATGTTGGCGAGGTAGGTTGCCTCATGGCTCGATTGGTCGGCCACGGTCCTCTTTGGAGACCTCAGGGCAGTCGTGGAGGGCCGAGAGGAGATGTTGCACAACCTTAGGGTGGTGGACCTAGTGGTGGTGCTGGCCCTTTGGGAGATGGCAGCAACTTGACTACTGCAGAGGTGGTGATTGAGTGAGCTCATGCTGATGCAGGGGCGGCACATGATGATGCAACAGAGGCTTGCAATGGTGAGCTGACTGCTTGGGTGTCAGTTCTAGAGGATGCATATGGTCAAGTGGACCGCTTGACCCAGGGGACGACTTCTCGAGGTTTTTTGGATAACCTCGAGGAGGTTTGGTTGGAGATGGTGATGGCCCGGGAGAGGGACTATCGGCCTATTTTACGTTGGGTAGCAGTCTCAGTTTTGACGAAGGCTCCAGTAGTGGTACCAGTAGCGATTGTGGGTCTAGGTGCCCCAACTGGGGGAGCACCACCCTAGAGTTTACTTGTACATGGGGAAAGCACCCATTATGAGGTTGCTTCCCCTATTTTTGACAACTTTTTGTGTATCTTTGGGCTGGCCGATGGGTCAACGACACTATTTTTGTACTCATACATATACACCATGATATATATGTATGAGAGATATTTTTTGTGGCTCTACATGTTGTGTCACTTTTTTCTGTTTATGGATGATTTTATACTAATGGATATCTATGTTTATGGTTTTTTATGTATGATGGTTTATTCGAGATGCATTCCAGTTTAGGATATTGTTAGCTATGTGATCAACTGTCTGGTTTTGACTCCTTGGTACATGTGTAAATGTGATGTAGTCAAATTTTCTTCTTAATTTTTTTGCATGCAAATATTTTCTAAATAGATGTGAATATCTTGTCTCAAATTTTTGGTTTAACTACAACACTACTAGCTAGGAATTGAGGAAGACATGCATATGGCGTATGCCCTGATGGAGGGCATCGCACATAAGTCTGATGACAACGTCATATTCTGCTTGATTGTTTGTTGTTGAACCAATGCACACACCATTTGTGTTAGTCATCAGTAATTTTTTGCCTTTGTAGATGACTAAATGCTTATACTAGATTTCTAGAAACAAAATTCAAGAATCTTGTGAGTTCTAGAAATCTCACTGCCTTCATTATCCTTAGGATAAACTTTTCACTGTTCTACTACTGTATCAAGGCATGACCAGTCTATCACTCCCAGAAGACCAAATCATGGACTTATGTCACTCATTCTCACTATGTTTTCCACCTCTAACCTTACCACTCTGTTTTGACTTGCCTAACCCTTTTACTTACACCTTGGATTGCCAAGTAGCCTAACCTTTTCCCCTATTCATCAAGTGCCTCAAGAAGTGGTGATTTTAAACTACCTTTCTAGGCTCTTTAGATAAATCAAAGTTATCAGTTTCTAGGATTGCAATGCATAAAGGTTGGTCAAAACTCTATTTTACACTTTCAAACCTTGATTCAAGTTTTCAGCCAAATACCGAGTCCAAAGGCCTCCAAATAGGTCATGTAAGGTCTCATAGGTTGTTCATTATTTTGGTTTTCCACAACTCACTGTTTTACAAGTGCCCAAAGATGAAATCAAATGAAAAAGAAGGTTATGCTCATGATTGTCGAAAGCGTAGAAAAACCTCCTTGATCAAAGCATAAAGTCTGCAAATGGATAGTTGCCTATCTTAAAACATTTTTGCAAGAATGGTTTATGATTGTTATCAACAGAAGAGAGGTTAGGTGAGAATCCAAACTCCTCAAGGACATTCACAGTAGAAGAGAAACAACATTCCTAAGTAAACAAATAGTATCAATGGCTTTATGACTGATTGGCTATAAGGTGTTGCCCAACAAGATGTCCATGCAAAAGATCAAAAAGACAGAGATACATCAACACCACCAAACATGAAACCAAAGTTTCTAGAAATGATAAATAGGAAAAGGAAAAAATCCCTAAAAACCTAGAAGTCCAGGAAAGTAGGCAAAAAGTGAAACGAAGGTCATAAAACTCTATCATAATGTTAGAATATTTTCAAAGGATGTTTGAAAGGAGACCTCCATGGTTAAAATAAGATAAAATGCGTTTTCAATACAACAAAGGGACAAATTGTAAAGAGTATTAGTGTGAAGGCTACTTAAACTTTCAAAGTATAATCACAGGTCTGCAAAATGATCAAAAGAAGGAAAGTGGGAGGTTAAAGGTCAAATAAGAAATCAAATGGAACATAAGTTCTACTGTTGAATGTTAAAGGTACCAAACTCGGAAAGAAGTGTAAGAAGATCAAAACACTGTTTTATGGAACCACTAGCAAGCAGAAGTGGTCAAAGGGAGGTAATGATAAACTTGATAAAAAAGACTAAGGTTACTATGTAGGACAGACTCATCTTGCCTCTGGAAAATTAGTAAAAGGAGAATAAAATCAAATTTTCAAGATCACCTACAAAAGACTATTTTTATGCTTAAAACACCTCCTGCACAAAGAAAAAGAAATGTCAGTGAAACGATGAAAAGCCCAAACAAAAAATAGACATTAGCAAAAAGTGGGTTTTTCGTCTTAATTATTTTTTCCAAGGGTATAAAAAGACTATGGTTATCATTCAAACTCATTTTTCATATGCAAGAAAGAGATAAAAGCTTCCAAGTAAAAAAAATTAGGGTTTCTGGTAAAGTTTTGGATAGGAGAAGCCCTGCGCTACGCTCCTATTGAGCCGCGCTATGCACTTGCTGATTCTCTTTGTGCATTTTTCAAATGGGCACTGCGCTCCTTTAGTAGCGTGCTACGCGTTTACCATGTGCAGGAGGAGCCCGATGCCCAACCACTGACCGCCCGACCCGACAGTGGCAGGAGTCACCCGATGCTGCGCTCTTATCCATGCACAGTCTACCCTGAAGGCCCGACGCTCCATCCGCCCAACACCTTCATGCAAAGGCCGCCCAACACTCCATTGCGGAATGCGCCTGGACGTGCAGAGTCTGCCAGACACCTCGTGCAGCTCTGCCCTGCGCTACGCTCCTTTGCTGCGTGTTCAGCCAAGAGGTTCTTTTGAAGTCGGTGCAAGCCTCAAAGTTGCTCAAACTCCTCACACCTTCTTCCCGGTGCCTCCTAAGGGTTTCATGAGAGGTATTTAGGTCCTTGCCTCCCTCTCATACTATTTTTAAAGGTAAAACTATAAGAGAAATGTGAAGGGTAAACTTAGAAAAGGAGAAAAAAAAATCCTAAATGAAGGAAAGTTAGATCCCCATGCTTAAAAACATTGTTGATTGAAAATCACCCATCCATCTACATATTGAAAACACACTGAGGCCCAAGGTTCCCTTTTTCACTCATCTTTTCCCTTCCAAATTTTCAAATCATTGCCTTTCTCATTTTCATCTCACTTGCCCTCTCCATATCCTCTCATAAATAGTTTGCAAGGTTTGTAATTTCAAGGCAAGAGTAAAGGATAAAATGCCTAGAGAAGGCAGTATTGATAGGGGCAAGGGAAGCCAAACGCCTAGAGAACAACAGAGGAAGGGTGGGAGAGTGAATAGGTTTGAGCCTGTAAACACTAAAGAATTGATAGCCTCTCCTACCATAGTTGCATATTTCCAAGAGGTGGGATGCTATGATCTGTGAAAAAATACATAGGGTCAAAAGTCATCCTGATTTGACCAAAATTTTCATATTAAACCTCCATAACCACCAAGTAAATCTAGCTGGAGTGAATTTTGAGTTATCCCCCAATACATTTGCCATGGCCACTGGGATACCTTGCATGGGAGAAAAATGGTTCAAACAGGTGAGTTTGGACTTAAGCCATTATCAACCTTTTTTGAAACCAAGGTACCAAGCTGATTGCAAAACCATCTTTCCCTTCTTCCATATCTTGTAAAGATATGCCCCTCTAATGAAAGTCATCATGAAGTACTTCACCTGTGAGGGTAGGTTTTCTAGGCTCTATTCCTACCACATAAGACTACTCATGCATTTCACTAGGGCCAAGCTGCTACATTTGCCCTACTATCTTTATAGAAGTATTGATAAGATGTCATCCATTATGCAAAAGAGACGTCCTTCACAGAAAATGCAAAGTCTTTTCCACCGTTCCCTTATCAAAATTATTTTGTTGCATCAATTAGAGCAACAAGGTATCCCATGGGATGTTTTCATCATCCATGATGTTTTCACAAATCCACAGCCTCTTCCTCTGCAAAGTTTACCCTCATCATCCCATCCACCTTCCTCCACTCTTCCATCACCCCCCACTGACCATGATTCATCCTCTCCAAATGAATCCTCTCCCCAAAAAAACCTCCCTCTTTCACCTTCTCCTAAAGCCTCAGAACAAGAAGAAAGTGTTGAAGAACATGAAGAAAGCAGTGAAAAAGAGGAACATGGCAGTCAAGAAGAAAATGACAGTCAAGAGGAAGAAACAAGTGATGAGGGAGAGGAAAATGAAAGTGAAGAAAGTGATAATGATGGAGAAGAGACAAAAGACAGTGGGGAAGGAGAAACAAATGATGAGCCAGAAAGTGACAGTCATGAGGAAGAAAATGACAAGCATAATGAAGAATCAAATGATGAGGAGGATAACAATGGATATACAAGGAGAGGGGCAGATTATAAAGATGATAACAGTGAGATAGATAGTGAAGAAGAGGACAAAGAAGACAGTGATAAGGAAGAGGGCAGTGACAAAGGCAGTGAGCCAAAAAGTGAACAAGAAGACAAAGGCAGTGAGCCAAATATTGAGGGAGAAACAGATGAAGAAAAAACTAAGACACATGACAGTGGGGAAGAAGAAACAAATGATGAGGCAGAAAGTGAGAGTCATGAGGAAGAAAATGACAATCAAAATGAAGGAGAAACTAATGAAGATGCCTCTAACAGTGACCCCATAGAAAATGCAAGCAATGATACAGAGGCTGAAGATGATGGAAAAACATAGGAAGATTATGAAGATAAAGATAGTAGTGAAGAAAAGGCAGATGAAAGTAGTGATAATTTTTGGGTATGTGTTATATTATTTCTACGACTAGTTGCACGTACGGACACACTCATATGCGAACCCACCCATGGTTTTGTGCATGAGTTTTCACATGGTTTTGGGGGACGATGGTTTTCAGCCCCTGGTATTTTGTAGATCTGATCAAGGGAAATACGGTTATGTTCTAATCCAGGGTTAATGGATTGGGTTTTATGTATGCTTCGACATGTATATATATGTGTTGTAACACTAAAAGGAATAATAATGAAAATCAAGCTGGTCATCCCGATTTGGGATCTAGGTGAAAATCTCTGTGTTTATTTGTTTTATGTTTTATGCTCTCGCTATTACTTATTTTTTGTTTCAAGATTCGTTTGTAGATAATTCCTATACAGGGTTAAAACCTACATTTTGTATCAAAGTTGTTTCGGCTTCAAGGGGACACCTTTGCTGCTGAGGGTTTTTTTCTCGGGTCTGTGGTAGACCCTGTTCAGTGGGAGATCTGTAGGATCGATTCTTTCGATGAATGAAGATGGCGAGCAGTGGAAAGATAGAGATTGAGAAATTTAATGGTCATAGTTTTCAGTTGTGGAAGCTCAAGATGGAGGATCTGCTGGTAGATAAATACTAGTGGATTGTGGTAGATCCATGTACTAAACCAATGAAAATGTCAGATGAAGACTGGAAGAAGTTGGATCGGAAGGCGAAGAGCATAATACGGTTGCGTGTCTCCAATTCTGTATTGTTGAATGTATCTGGGGAAGCTACGACGAAGAATTTTTGGGACAAACTTGGGAAAAATATGTATAACCTAAGGATGAAGGATGGAGACTCGGTGATAGAGCATCTGAACACCTTCAATACGGTGGTAAGTCAGCTGTCATTTGTTGATATTAAAATCTCAGACGAATATAAGTGCATCAGTTTTTTGTGTTCTCTACCAAATTCGTGGGACAGTCTGGTTATTGCAATAGGTAGCAATACAACTACCTTTAATTTTGATGACATTGTCCCAGGCTTGCTGTCGGAGGAAATGAGACGGATGTTGGGTTTGTGTTATATTCTTTCCACGACTATTCACGCGCGGGGGGGTGGGGGGGGGGGGGCGATAGCCCCCCTGTTGGGGTCCGGGGCAGTGCCTCGGGAAAAAAATTTGGTCCTTATTTTCCGGTGGGCAGATCCGCCCATGGTTTTGTGCATGGGTTTGCACATGGTTTTGGGGCATGATGGTTTTCGGCCCTTGGTATTTTGTAGATCCGGTCAAGGGAACTGCGGTTATGTTCTAATCCAGGGTTAATGGATTGGGGTTTATGTATGCTTCGGCATGTATATATATATATGTGTTGTAACACTAAAATGAATATAATGAAAAATCGAGCTAGTCATCCTGATTTTGGATCCAGGGGAAAATATTTGTGTTTATCTGTTTTATGTTTTATGCTCTCGCTATTTTTTATTTTCTGTTTTAAATATTCGTTCGTAGATAATTTATTTACAGGGTTAAAACCTACAAAGGGGAACTATGGAGGGCCAGAATGGAGATGTGTTATCTGTACGAGGAAGGTCCCAAAACATAAACAAGAATAAGGTTTCAAGTGGGAGATCTAAATCTCCTGGAAAGTTTGTAAAGGTGTGCTGGAAATGCGGAAAGGAAGGGCACTACAAAAAGGACTGTAGATCTAAAGCTCTTGAGAAAGGAAAGGGATTTGATGATGCTCCTTCTGCAGAGGAAAAAACCACCTTGGATGAAGGTGGGGATGGGTATTTGGCTTCTTCTTCAAATATACATGTAGATAATGAGTCATGGTTGATTGAATTAGGTGCATCCTTTCACTTCACTCCTCATAGGGAGTGGTTCTGTGAGTATGAGAAATATGATGGCGGTGATGTATTCCTAGGGGATGATAGGAAGGCCAGAATCGTTAGACATGGAAAGTAAAACTGAAGCTGCAAGGTGGAAGGATTATAACACTTCTTGGTGTTATGCACATTCTTGCATTGGCCAGAAATATGATTTCTGTAAGCAAGATGGATGATGCAGGTGTAAAAACAGTGTTCGAGAAAGACACTTATAAGATGGTTTGGGGAGCACTGGTATTAATGTGGGGAGTTCGGATTGGAACTCTGTACAAGCTTTAGGGAAGCATTGTTATTGATGGGTGCAATAGTTCTATGGTTCCTAAAAGTGGAGCAGAAAGCGATCCAAACAACATTTCTATTTTATTTGAATAAGTAGGACAACTTGTAAAAATATATTTTTGTTTCGAAAAAACATCCCTAGGACTATTTTAGGATATTTTGTAATATTTTTTGTATAAATACTTCACTCTTTGAAGTATTATTATGGAATAAATTTCTGAAGTTTTCTATAGTCATTTTTGTTGCACCTAAAGGGTTTCTTGTAGCAAGTTCAAGTAGCAGACTAGATCAAAACCATTAAGAATCATATTTCAGGATTTATGTGATGAGCCATTGAAGTGAAGTACTTTCTACTGTCATTTTTTATCTTCTTATGTTTTATATGCATTCATAAATGAGTTCTAAATTTGAATGATAAATCAGGAATATTATTACAGAATTTGTTAAAAGCACTCTATCTTGAACTATTTGTCATTTATATGTTTTCTACTGATTTCTAGAGTAGGGAATCCTTAATTGTTCCCTCTTTCGAATGACCTCTTTCTTCTCCTTCCTTATCCAAATTAAATAATTCTTAACTTCTCATTATCCTGATTAAGCCATTTCACCAATCGGCCTTCAAAGATATTTAGTGACTTGTCTATCTTGCCCTGAAAATATTTGTCTTTTGACCTTGATCTTGAGTTGTCTGCTTGACACATTGAATCCATTTTACAAATGGAAACTAGACCTATTACTATCCATCTCAGTAAGTGATTTTTTCCCACCAACCAAACCAAATATCAAAACCAATTTGCACCATATAACTAGCCTAAAATCATATATAAAAACAAAGTTAAATCTTATAGAGTGAGCCCTCTCTGAACCCTAGAAAGGCTAGATCCTAGAGTTTAAAAGTAGGTCTGTGGTTACCTCTAATGTTCTTTAAAATTTAAATGAAAATATCACAACTTTAGAATTATTAGTGTGATAACACCATCTACCACTTTATATCTCCCATCAGATAGTTGGTCATCAAGAACTCTGCATGAAAAGAGATCCTTAGAGTATTACACTAATAGTTGGGATCTCTAAGAAGGGTCAATACTCAATAGTGACAACACTATTGATCTATCATGTGAAGCTTCTGTCATGTTGCTGCTCTCTTCTTTGACATCTCCTATGCCAAATTCACACACCGAGAAGTAGCAATCTTGCCCTTGATGCTCCTTTCTCAGCGCAATATCTAAAGTGAGAGTGGGTAATGATGATGTTGGGAGAATGTCTCCCTCCTCCTTGAGTCTACCCAAGACTCTTAGCATTGTGTCAAGTCCTCCCAAGGTCCTCACCCCTCCGGGATCATTGAGTGGTGCAACCAGATGTGAAACATCTCTCATCATCTCCTGATCTAGTGGTCTCCCAGGTGGAATGGCTCCATGCAATGAGACATCAATAGCAAGAGTAGACTGCATATATGAATGGAAAAATTTGTCCTTTCCCTCACTACAAAAATTAGTTTGCCTCTTCTGTGCATCAACCTTTTGATATAGATAGGGGTGTGTGATCCTAATCATATGATGTTGGCCATCCTCCCTACCTTCTCCTTTCATCTGCAAGGTATCACAATATATCAATAATGGCACATGTTGTTCATGGATTCTGCCTTGATCTCCACATATGAGATTCTTTGGAAATTCTTGCAGTGATACAAGAACTCCTCTCATTGGAGAAATTTCTCCATCTACCTCTCCATGAGGTACTAGATTTGCTCCTGATGTGACAGTGCTGTTACCTCCAACCTTCTCTACCCCTTCATCATGAATGGAGGTTACCTCATCATCATTAAGAGGCTCTTTGGTTTGATTCTCTTTTGAAAAATGGATCTCCATATCTTCCTTTTGAGAAGAGAGCTCTTTTTGAAGTGGGGATCTTGCCTCTAGCAATGTATTCTGCAAGTTTTTAACCCCCTCAATAGCATTCTGGAATGGAGTTGGGTTTATGGATCCTTCCAACTCATGCAAAGGTTTTTTTTGTTTAGGCTTGGTTAGCTCAACCAAGGATGTATTAAATATTTTCACTAACCTCCTAGTGAAATTTTCATAAGTAGATACATTTACATGATTCAAGAAAGAAGTTTCATAAAACCACCAATCATAAGCCTTACCTTCAAGATGCTGTGTTGCTACTCTAAGGGATTCATCCTCTGAAACTTGGTGCAGCTGGAAATATGTGTATAGCTCCTTCACCCAAGCCCTTTCTGTACATTTAGGTGACCCATCAAAAGTAGATAGAAATAATCTACCCAAATCATGCTGCTTGCACCACTTGCTTCTATTGTGATTGCTAGGTCTTCTATTCTCCTTGATCTTTCAAAACTCTCATAAGTTTAGATGATCTTTGAACCTTTGAGATTGAGATTCATACTCTTGATTTTAGTCACCAAGAGTCTCCTCCTTTGATAGATCTCCTTCCTCCATCTCTCTTGCTATGAACATAGGCATGGTAGAGCATTGTAGATCTAATTATGTGGCTGAATGCTCACACCCATAATATGAAGATCTGGAGCTTTCTTCATGTGCAAATATTCTTGAGGGATCCTCATGTCTTTCTCTCCTCATTCCCTTGATTTTTCTTTTAAGCTCATGCATATTTTGGAGAAGAAGTTTTGGAAACTTCTTTCCCTCCATTTCTCCAAATAATGGAGACTTGACTTTGTCTCTTTTGTAAGCCTTCTCTTTTTTGTGACAAGCTTCTTCTTCTTCTGAGAACATAGATGCAATGTCTTCACAGGCTGAGCCACGATTATGCTTCGATATCATCGTAATATTCCAAAATTGAAAAGACATGAATATAGAACAAATGTAGCATTCCAAATAATGCAAAACAAGAAATATAGCACTAAGATCTGGAAAATGCCGAAAATATGCTGCAACTGAAATTTACATCAAGACATTTAACTATGAGCAGAAACAACTGAGTCATATCATTATAAAAACCAGCAAATATGAATGTACACAGTGCTCCAAAAGGAATTCACTCAAGCCACAAGATGGCTGAAATACACTAAAGAAACAAAGCACTAAAAATGTTGTGCTGCTATTGCTGCTGAGGAAACTGCTGCTGTTGGAAACTACTACTTCTGAGGCGAATAACCATGTGCAAAAGGCTATTATAGTGTTCAACATGATCTAGTATTTTAACCATGGATTCTACTAAAAAAACCCAGAAGCACCCAGAAATGGTTTGGCCAGATTTTAAATTTGGATTTTTGGCCCTTTTTGGGTTGCCCACTTCAACAACTCACTAAAGTAACATAGATTTGGATTGGAACTGGGCTATATGGGATAAAATCATCCTGGCCTGATGCCAAATATGTCAAATAAGCCCAAGGGGCTCCTTTACTGGCCTCCCAATGGAAGGAAAACTTCCTCCACTGCAAAACTAGCTCAGAAAACACCCAATACAATCTTCCACTGCTGCACCCTGCAAATCAACACATCTCTCAACAGAAACAATTCTGTACCACAAGACTGAAGCTTGGCCTGAAACCTGAATGTGGAAATATAATTCAAAATATCTTCCTATGAGGCCTCTCAAGGATAGAGGTGGGATTCCCAGTCAGGAACACCCTGTGCTAAGCAACACTGCAATCTTAGCTAAACAGCTGAAGAAATCTTATATGTCTAAACAGGCCATATAATCAAAACATAAACATATCATAACATGAATAATATGGCTGCTATCCTTTTCCTTATATAAGAAATGAGCTTCCAAACCCTAAGCCCCATCCATTAATGACACTAATTCTATGCTCTAAAACTTTGTTGTCCCTCATTGAATGCCACTCATCCATGACAACGATGTTGATTTGGTCAAGGTTTACACAATCCACATGCTCTAGCCCTTTTCACACCTACGGGTGCTTTATTAAGCTGAAAATATGATCCAATTTCACATGAGAAGTGGTTTTATTCCTAATAAAGAGATTTATGGGTCTCCCTACCCACTTATTCATCAAACAAGAAAGCAAAATTAGATTTTAATATTCAAATTAGTTGCATGCTAATTTAGGAATATTACACCTTGAGATAGGAATGCGAATTCCTGAAGTTGTATATGCAGAAGAGAGGGGCTGAATGTGGCACCAATCCCATATGATGAATGGTTTCTCAAAATAACCTTCCCAGAGTAGGCACTCGAAGTCCCCCTGTGGGTAAGGGTGGGATTCCCACTCGGGAACACCCATGTGCTAAGCATCACAGCAGACACATTTAAACAGCTGAAGTGTGCAAAGAAATTTCAAACGACAATACAATATCAAATTCCAGACTGATTTTCTTGCTACCCTCATCTTCCTTATATGTTTGTGAGCCTTCCCTAGCCTTGGCCCACCTCATAACTGCGCTGCACATGTGGCCACTAGTCTCCATGAAGACTGCGTTGTCTCTCCATGATCTTCATGATCTCTGTAATTAGTCTCCACTCTCTCCATCATGTGTGCATTTAATGCACCACTTCCTCCATCACTACATCATTAATGCTTTATGATTTTACTTTTACTCCTCCATATCTCCATCATCTTCCTCATTATTCTCCATGATCTCCACTCTTCCTCCATTAATAGACTACTCCACTACTCCATAATGTTGATCCATTATCTAACTAAGCCACATTCACATAACAAAAGTGGATTTTATTCATCTATGGGGTTTATGGGTCCCTCCCCTTTTATTTAATTACTAAGCAAGAAAAGTAAGAACTCTAATATTCTAATTAACTAATGGAAAATTGGGAATATTACAACCCTCCCCGCCAAAATGTTACTTGTCCTCAAGCAACTGCAAAATTTAATGCTACATCAATCCATCTCCCTCCAAATGGCATCCTCATATATAAGTTCTCCCCATCTGCTCCAATGTGTAATGAATGCCCAACTCCATAGCTGCCTTTCTAGAATTTCTAGAATGGCTTCCAACTGTATAGCTAGATGCCTCTCCTCATCAATGAACCTCCATTTGGCAACCATCTGTTGTTCCAGAGCCTCTTCTCTACATGAGACATATGAAGTGAAGTGGTTCCTCCCACCAAAGGAAAGTCCCAACTCATGAACTATCTCTCCAACCCATGCTACATTGAGTAGGATGTAACTCTCCATGCTCCCATCATTGGCCCTGGTAGCCCTGCTTGCTCCAAGCATCCTCTCAACATTGTGAAATATAGGAAACAGAGACATATGGGTTGACATGTGAAATTTTGAACCATACTCTCTCAATAATAGCCATCGCAGTAATGCCTCTTGCTGCCATAGCAACCCATCATCATACCAAGTACAGCGGCCATACTCTTCTAACAGAATCGAATACAGTAAGGCCTCCTGTTGCCATCCCCCCTCCTAATCATGCAAGGTATGGGAGAAAATCAACGCATACGCTCCCAAGAGTAACCAAAGCAGTAATGAATCTTGTTTCCACCTCACACCATCATCATGCAAGCCATGGAGAAATAGCATACTGATTGACATGTATAGTGTCACATCAACCCAACATAACCAAGCTCCCTGCTGCCACATCATGTGAGTCCCATGCAATGTCCCAAAAAATAGCATACCCATTGACATAGGATATGTCATGTGATGGCCAAACTCTCTCAAAAGTGGCTAGCACAACCATGCCTCATGTTGGTACATCACCTTAGTACTGTGCAAGGCATTGAACATACCAATCTGAAATGTCGGGTGCTAACCATACTCACCCAAGAGAAGCCAGCGCAGCCATGTTTCTTGATTCCCTGTGTCATAGATATGAAATTAGTTCACCAACCACTTGCTCATCATCCTCACCAATCCATCCAACTATGGGTGATGACTCATATCATGTTCCAACTTGGTATCTGCCCGATGGAGAATACCATCCTCCTCAATCTGATGGTCTTTGCACTCCATGATATTTTGAAGTGCATCCCCCTTGAGGTTACTCCATGAGAACCTCTCATCGATGACCTAGTAGAATCCATAAGATTATGATTATGTTGTATGTAGAAACTTCTCTTTGAGCTGTGAGATGCTCATTAATAAGGCTTCATATTGATAATGGAAAATTCTATCCATCATAACATTCCTACCAACTATCATCTGTCCCTCCAATGGTTCATGAGTGAAGCGACCATCAGAATGCTACAAGAATAGTTGGCCCCCCAACTCATCACTGCTCCCCAGTGACAGTGTTGTTGATCTCCATGATGGTGCATCTTTTATCTCATGACCATGCATAATGCTGAACTCATAGCCTGACATTGTATCGATTAGAACTATGCTCATCCTATCTTCTGAAACTCCACACTTCATCACAAATTGTTGTGTATAGTTTAACACTGAACAAGTAGGGTGGTTATACATCTCCTCCTTGAGCAAGTCAAGGGTCCTATGTGTAGTGATTGTTTTCTGCTCCAAATCAGCAAGGTTCTCTAACCCTTGGTTATGCAATTTCCCTAATGGCATGACCCCACAAATCTCAAACTGAAGTGCTGAAATAATATGGGACAAAAATGTTTGCAAACCTTGGATAAGCTGATACTTAGGGACATCTTGTAAGACTACAAGAATTCCTCTAACTGGTGCAATGGCTTCTCCAATTGTCAGTGATGGTGATGGTTTCTCATCTACTGTTGCACCAGCTCTGGTATCTGCCTCTTCTTCCTCGTGCATCTTCTGAATCATGCATGGGACTCCCAATGTCAAGAGCTCAAGACCATCTTGCAAAGATGCAAGTGCTCTTTCTCTTGATGCAAGTACTTATGTAGCTGGTGGTGGTGGTAGTTTCTCCCTTTCTAGATTGATAGTGTTGACATCTTCCTTTTGATCCTCATGTACTTTCTCATCAATGAAGGGAAATCTCTCTATGGAAAGTGTCTCCGGTTTTCTTCTATCAAAATTCTTTATCAATCTTCTATTGAAGTCTGCATAAGTAGTCACTCTTGCATGTTTCAAATGGACGAACCACCAATCCTTTGCTTCACCCTCAAGGTGCATCGCTACAATATCAACAACCTCTCTTTCTACTATTGGGTGTAGCTGGAAGAAATGATCTACCTCCTTCATCCAAGCTTTTACTGTGCTTCTGGATGATCCGTCAAATGTAGGCAAGAAGAATCTATTCTGTATATGCCTTCTTCTTCTATTGCGGTTGCAGAATCCCTGGTTTTCTTTGATTTGGATGAAAATTTGGAGAGTTATATTCTCCTTGACTGCTCTTGATTGAGATTTATACTCTACAAGATAATTACTCAAAGTCTCATGCTCGAAGTATCCTCCATCTCCATGCCATTCATCTCCTTCTGCAAGGAAAGTGGACATAGAAAAGTGTTGTGGAGTTCTTTGCATTGTCGGTTGTTTATGCTGATGATAGGGAGTGCTTGGACCTTCCTCATTCTAAAGCCCTCTTGAGGTTTCTCTTTGCCTTCCCCTTCTCATTTCTTTAATATTTTTGGAGAGATCCTACAAATATCCAAAGGGAACTGTGGAAAAACTTAATCCTTCCGCCATTGGAGACTTCTTCTTTTTCTGCTACTTCTTCTTATTCCGCTGATGTCATGAATGCCCACAACTCGAGCCAAAGATCATTATCTGATACCACTCTAATATTCCAAAATGGAAAATACAGGAATATAGAACATCTACAACATTCCAAATAAAGAAAAACAGGAATATAGCTAAAATCTGGAAAATGCCAGAAATATGCTAAAACTGAAAAATTACATCAAGACATTCTAACTATGAGTAGAAACAACTGATTCATATCATTATAAACAATAGAAAATATACACATTTCTCCAAAGAAGATGCACTCAAGCCAACAAAAAGTGGCTGAAATACACTAATGAAAACTAGCACTGGAAATGTTGTGATGTTACTGCTGCTGCTATTGGAAACTACTGCTACTGTGAAGATGAACCATGTGCGAGAGGCCTCTGGATTGATCATAAAGATTCGATATTTTAACCATGGAATCTACTCACAAAACCCAGAAAACCCAGAAATGGTTTGGCCATATTTTAACTTTGGATTTTCGGCCCTTTTTGGGTTGCCCACTACACCCTTGCTGGCCGACTTATGCACTCCTCCTGGGTAACTGCTGAGATGGGGCTGAACTAATGTTCTAACTACTACAATAGAACCCAATCAACTCAATACATGAAGGGCTGACCCCTTCTCTAGATTCTCAAGCTAGAAACTTGAGATCTAGCTCCTCCTTCCTTGGCTCAAGTTGCAGCTGCAAACTGCACAACTGCTGGAATGGACTGCGTTGTCAAGGAGGATGAAGTTGTAGCTTGCTTCTAGATGATGAGATATATCTCACATTTGATAGAAATAATCTCACGAAATTGAGGGAATGGTCCCTCAGAGGATTCCAAGCTGAAATACTTGTAACTTCCTTCCTTAATTGGATCTACCTTGTTGGACTGCGCAATTCCTGATGGAACTATTGCTGCATGGAGGTGTAAAATGATGGCCTAATGCCAAATGTCACATTTCTACTCCTGGAAGACTAAAATGAATGCACAAGTTGAAAGGATGAACCCTCCACAGGTTTCCTAGTTGGAATGCTAGAAACTACCTTCCTCCTCTCAAACCCTAAGACAGGAATGTGTAATTCCTGAAGCTGTATATGCAGAAGAGAGGGGCTGAATGTGGCACAAATGACGGATGATGAATGGATGCTCAAAATAACCTTCCCATCGTAGGAACTTGAATTCCCCCATGGGTAAGGGTGGGATTCTCACTCGAGAACACCCGTGTGCTAAACAACACATCAGACTTGGCTAAACAGTTGAAGCGTGCAAAGAAATTTCAAACGAAAATACAATATCAAATTCCAGACTAATTTTCTTTGCTACCCTCATTTTCCTTATATGGTTGTGATCATTCCCTAGCCTTGGCCCACCTCATAACTGCATTGCACATGTGGCCACTAGTCTCCATGAACATTGCACTGTCTCTCCATGATCTCAATGATCTCTGCAATTAATCTCCACTCTATCGATCATGTGTGAATTTAATGCATGACTTCTTCCATCATTGCATCATTAATGCTCTATGATTTTACTTTTACTCCTCGATTATCTCCATCATCTTCCTCATTATTCTCCATGATATCCACTCTTCCTCCTTTAATAGGTTGCTCCACTACTCCATAATGCTGATCCATTATCTAACTGACCCACATTCACACAACATAAGTGGATTTTATTCATATATGGGGTTTATGGGTCCCTCCACCCTTTTATTTACTTACTAAGAAAGAAAAGTAAGAACTCTAATAATCCAATTAACTGATGAAAAATTGGGAATATTACAACACTCTAGTGCTAGAAGGAGGGAAACCACCTTTTTATGGTTGAAAACTCACCACATCCTAACAAACAAACTTCCATACAGGGAAATAACATTCCCATTTCCACTCTGACTCACACTCTTGAAAACGAAGAAACTATTTTGTCTATCCCGGGACAAGCCTTTGAGGTTACATACGACAGACTCTGGACTATATGACCCATCACTCATCAGTTTGCATGAGATCTTGGTCTACTCCCTGTCATTATGATTCTACCCCACAGCCTGTAAAGAAATAAGTAACTGATAGTGGCATACTGGCTTCGTTGGTGGACTATTTGGTTATTGCAACCCTCAAAGAGTTCGTTGAACTTACAAAAAATATAGGGGAACTTCCACCTGTTGAGGAGAATCAAGAAAATGAGGGAGAATATTTTTAGCTTTCTCACGAGGAGCACCCTGATTACAACAAATATCCGAACGATGAGTGATAAGTTTCTTTAGATTCATAAGAAGAAGAGGAGGACTAAGGCGAAGACATGGATGATGCATATTTGGATTGGATGGCCCAATGTCCACTCGCTCTTCCAAACAATCTTCATAATATGCCTAAACATCTCAAAAATTTGTTGTCAAATTTCGATCTGAATAAGAAGACCAAACCTAAAGACAATATAGATGAGTTCTACATGCATTTACGAGCATTTGAGGTATGTTTCGATGATGTTTCTTGCAAACTATTTCTGTACACTTTAGAATGTATAACATCTGTAAGGTATCATAGTCTTCGAACCAATGCAATCCAAAACTAGAGGGAAATTAAGAAGCCTTTTCTTGAAAAATTTGTTGACAATAATACTCCCACCATGTTGTTGAAAGAACTTGGGAATTTGAAAGTGGGGTATAAAGAAAGAATTAAAGATTCTAATCAGAGATTTATGCGATTGTTGAACAAGTTCCCCACCAATATCCAATCTCACGATAACATCACTAAGGATTATTACACATCTTCCTTTTCGACTAACATTTTCGTTTTTGTTAAAAGAGATTCAAAGGAAACATTGGACTTAAAATTTACGGAAGATCTTTCTATAGAAAAATATTTGCGATCTATTGGAGACATCATAGATGACTATGATCCCAAAGACTCCAAAGAATATGGTAATAAAAAAAAAGCCTCTTCTAGAAGAACTAAAGACAAAGACTCTTTCGATATGGATGGCTTGACCAAGTATCTGAAGTTGCTTGTGAACGAAGTATCATAATTGAAGAGACGATCAAACGAGGAATCTAATACCATCAACAATTTTTCTAGACCACCGTTATTTAAAAGGAATAATAATTCACAACCATCCAATTCTTCTCAAAGTTCTAACACAATGTTCAACATCAAAATCTTGAGAATGGATAATTTCTACACCTTTCATCAAGATTTTTTATTATAGAAAATACATGTTCGCAGTGGAAACATAATATGAAAACTATGATTACTAATCTTGTTGATACTCTATTATCGAAAGAACAATCTAAGAAAAATAAAGAAACAAAAAAACTTGCCACAATTGAAGATAGCTCGGGTGCTAGACATTACAGTGAATATGTTCGATATTATATACAACAATGATAAATAAAGTGTTGATAAATTGATATTGAGTGAAGCTCCTCCCAAGCCACAACCTCTTCATTATAACCTGAGGAGAAAGGGACCTATCTCTGAGCAGGAAATAAAGAAGAAATTGTTGCACAAAATTCTTCCACCTTCGAACCCAACTGAGAATTAAAAGAACAATTCTAGAGGTGCTCCTTCTTCTAAGAGCACTTCAAGTAGAAACAAGAACATTTCCACAAGCCTTGTTGCAACAGACAAATTTACACCACCTAACCCATTAGGACAACCCGTTGCAATGGAAAACATTGATTATAATATTGTTGAAGATATGAAGAGAGATAACGTGAACATTTCAGTTGTTGAGCTTGCAAAGATAATGGGAAAGCGTGAACTAATTCTCCAGGCACTCTCATCGCACACTCCGACAAGTAAAGAAGTTTTTGCTTCTCAGGCAATGTCCGATAACTCTTGTTATATCATCAAATCTATTGTAAATGTTGTAAATTTAATTTCTAACACTCTTTTCCTGCCATTTTTGTTAACTTTTGAAATTTTTAAATATAATTTTCACAAATGTTTGGTTGATTATGATGCATCCTCAAATGTTATGCCATTTTCGGTTGCTAAGAAAATAAATGAAAAATGGGATACAACTAATGCATGGATCATATAGCTGGAAAATTAACTTGTCCAAGCCATAAGTGAAATTAAAAATGTCCTTATATATTCGTCATATGATCATAGAGTTCACAAGTGTATAAATATCATGGTTTTGGGAATTTGCGAAGCCTATGGATTACTATTGAGCAAATATTGTTCTAAAAACATCAGGGATACTTTGCAATGGACTAGTCTCATTTATGGCTTCCATATATGGGAAGAAATAACCAGATTTGAGTTGAAAGCGAGACTTACATGAAGTGTACCATGAAACAATTTGAGGAAAATAATGAACCAATGGGATTTGAAGAAGTGATGCTTGGAAATTATTTTTTGGAAGTATATCATAGATGTTATCTGGATCAACCTTCACCAGTCCCACCAGATACACAATTGGAACTCCTTCCTAGAAAAGCAACTGGTGATAATGACATTTTTACAATACATGTAGACAGTACTAGTGTAGGACGTAGCTCTAGTTTTTCTAATAATTGGATTTTATATTTTGACGCTTCAAAAACATAGGAGGGCTCTAGAGATGGTTGCATTTTATTAGACCCGCAATAGAGAAAACATTTGATCTCCTGACGCTTGGAATTTGAGTGCACCAATAACGTCGCAAAATATGAAGAACTCATCTTGGGTTTGAATAAATCCATCGACCTAAAAGTTAAATTTCTCAAGGTAATAGGTGACTTTGAAATCTTTGTACGACAGGGACAAAATACTATAAACTGTTAAGTCCCTACATTAATAGTGTAGTCCCTTATTATGTTAGTGTAGCCCCCTTTATTGTTATTGTTGTACCACTCTAACCCCCATATTTTTATTATTGTGCCCTTACTTTATTATTGTTAGGTCGGCTAAGATTACATTGTGGCCCCATGGACTCCTATATATAGAGAGGAGGATTTGTCATTTGTATCATCCAAGAATTTTTCATTCATGTAATGTATTGGAGGTTGCCCCATTGAAGTGGCTTATTTCTAGGGCATTGATATGTCTTTTCTTCTATTTTTGGAGCTGGTTTCACAACATTTGGTATCAGAGCTTTGAGATTCTAGGGTTTCGCTACTCCAAATAGGTCAACGTGGAATTTTCGCTATAAATATTTTTCTACGAAGGTTCAGAAGCTGGAATTTTTAGGGTGCAAAGCCGAAATCCTGAGGAACATCATCGCAAAATTTCAGGTATTGGTTCACAATATTTACGGAGATATGATATGTGGAAGTTAGGGCTTTTTGAGGCTTCTGAATTTCATCTCAAATAGGTGATCGTGGGAAAATATTCATAGTTCTTTCTTTGAGCATTGGATTGGAATGTTGTAAATAGTGACCGCAAGTAAATGGACTGTAGTTTCTTTTCTATCAATTTCAGAACTGAAGGAGGAAACAATGACACGTGGCAAGTTGTACAAGTTCGCTCTACTGAACCAATCCATAATTAGGTCATCGTAGGATATTGGGCACAACTTTGTCTTAAAGAATCAAAATTAGGTCAGACCTGTGGCACTCTAAAGAGAATTCAGAGGGCTAATTTAGTGCTAAATTTTAGATATTGAATATCTGAAATCACAAAGGTAATTCAGTTTCAATATCGAGCTCCTCAAAATCAAGAAAAAGGTGTGTATTTGGTTTTTAAAATTGCATAACGTTTGTTTGAAAAAGTAGTTTGAAGTGATTCCAAGGGCATATTTTAGAATTTTTATCATATTGGGTTCTATAATGCCTCCAAAATATAATTCCATACCCATTAAGCCCTCAAAAATCTATACTATGACGCATGAAGAGGAAGAATTGCAGTATGAGATATCAAAATTACGGTACCAAGTGCAACAAATTTCGATATTACGAAGAGAAACTGAAGATGACATAGATGGTTTAAAAGTAGAAATGAAGGCTAAGTTGGATGGTTTGAAGGATCAAATAATAGCTAATATGGATGATAAATTAGTGGAATATCACATCGAGCATCAACAACAAGTTCTCCAACTCTCAAAGGATAACCTAACATTGGTGCAGAATCTAATGAAACAACAGGAAGATCAACATCACATTGAAAGAATTTCTGAAACTGTCACAAAAAAAAGAACTTGACAAGTACGATCAATTTCAGAGTATCTCAGCAAGTGGAAGAACTTTCCTGTAGAATATTCCAAATGGGAGGATGAGAATTTTATACAGAAGCATCAAGAAATAATCAAGCATTGAGGACAACACTTGTTTGAAGGAGAGGGGCATGTTAAGTCCCTATATTAATAGTGTAGTCCCTTATTATGTTAGTGTAGCCCCCTTTATTGTTATTTTTGTACCACTCTAACCCCCATATTGTTATTATTGCGCCCTTACTTTATTATTGTTAGGTCAGCTAGGATTACATTGTGGCCCCATGGACTCCTATATATAGAGAGGATGTTTTGTCATTTGTATCATCCAAGAATTGTTCATTCATGTAATGTATTGGAGGTTTCCCCCTCGAAGTGGCTTATTTATAAGGCGTTGATATCTCTTTTCTTCTATTTTTGGAGCTAGTTTCACAACATAAACTGTGTGTCACCTAATCTCAAAAGTTATCAAAAAAAGGTATGACATTTGATTTCATAATTCCAATATTTCAGTATTGTTTATGTTCCTAGAATTCGCAATGTTGTTGCGAATAAATTAGGAAATGTTGTTGCTAGTTTTTCACCGCTAAGGGATGGATTTTATATAGAAATTATTTATAGGCCATCCATTCCCAATAATATCACTAATTTTATCATTTTCATTATGACCAAAAGATATTGGATTTTATGGTGAAGACTGATGTGTTCAAAGATGCAACCATAAAAAAAGATGATCACGATCAAGTGTTACAAGATGCAGCTCAAGCAATGAAAGTAAACCCCATTCCCAAGGGAATGGTGTCACTGGAAAGATGTATGACTTGCAAATTTTCTTTAAGGGGCCAGTAAACGAGAAGACTCATAACTTAACTTTGTCGCATGAAAAGATAAACTTTGTTATAGAGGAAGATTTTAAGTTTGTCAATCTCGGTACTTGTTGCATGCCTTAAGAGCGACAATATTTCATTCTCCTTTTCAAGCAGTACCGAAATGTTTTTGTGTGGACATGTGTCGATCTCAAAGCTTACGACACATGAATAAACAAACACATGATTCCAATCAAGGAAGGGGGCAAGAATTTTCAGTAGAAGTTGTGCAAAATTCATCCAATGCTTGAGACATTGATTCACAAAGAGTTAAGGAAGTTGTTGGATGATCAGATCATTTTCAAAGTGAGACATTTGACGTGAGTCTCAAATTTGGTCTCGATGAGAAAGAAGTTCGGGGAAATACGTTTTAGGGAAATTTTTAAGGATGGAAAATTAGATCGAAGTTTAAAACATTGGCGAATGTCACTAATGCCTAATATGAAAACTATAAATATTTATTGATATATTTGTAAAATTATTCAAATTTATAATGATTTTATATATAGCCTTTATATAATTTTGGCGATTTTTCTAGTAAAATAATTTTATATTGTAAAATTTGGGCGAATCATTTTTAGAAAAAATGGAAATTGGCGAAACTTTTTTTGGGAAAAACCATGGAAAATTAGCCCACCTACGAATATTAGCCCCTAAAAGTTTCCATGATACGTTTGTGCATGGATTTTCGCAATTTGAATCATGCCTCAAACCAGGACAATTATCAAGTGTCGTCGATGGAATAGATTCTACAGTCAGTATGTTAGGTCCCTATATTACTAGTGTAGATCCTTATTGTTGTTAGTGTAGCCCCAATTATTGCTATTTTTGTACCCCTGTAGTCCCCATATTGTTATTATTATGCCCCATAAAACCCCACTATTGTTATTCTTCTACCCTTACATTATTATTTTTAGGCCGACTAGGATTATATTGTGACTGCATAGACTCCTATATATAGAAAGGAGGTTTTGTCATTTGAATCATCCAAGAATTGTTCATTTATGTAATGAAAAGGAGGTTTCCCCCTAGAAGTTGCTAATTTATAAGGCGTTGATCTCTCTTTTCTTCTATTTTTGGAGTTGGTTTCATAACATTTGGTATCAGAGCTTTGGATTCTAAGGTCGCTGGGTCGGTGGATTCTAAGGTCGCTGGATTCCCCCTTGTGACTAGGTCGCTGGGTCGCGGGGTCGCAAAAGGAGAGAAGAACATAGACGTGCGACCTGCGACCTCGCCAGATCTACGAGTTATTTGGAGTTTCTCCAGCATCTTCTTGTTCTGAAAATGTCTCCTTGTGTGCTGAGGAAAACCTTGGCTCTTATGTGTAACAGAGTGGTTCCTCCTGCAATAAAATAATAGAGGTCACAGATTGAATAATAATAATGCTAAGGGCACTTTAATTAATTTGCAAAAGAGAAAACAATGAATTTAGACCCTTGTGTGGTCAAGAATTTATCAGAGATAATGGCATGTGTAGGCTTTCTCCGTGCCCTTTTCTGTCAGGATCATCATCTTCCGCACGCACGAGGTTCTCTTCACTCACGTTCTCAGTTTTCGCTATAGGTCTTCACTAAGCTCTGAGTGTTTGTAGAAGAAACTATTGATAGGATCGAATATTTTCTGTTCGTGCCATCTCCTGCTGAATGCTATCCTAGCAGGTCAGGAAAATGGCAATAGCCTGCAATGCATTTTCAGAGCCACTACAACCAGATTGATATTTGTTCATTGCCATACGCTTATAATATGCTCATACAACCGTTTTCCTGCAGTTCAAGTGATTAGCGGATCTGCTGGTGTCTAATCTTGTGACTTAGCAACCACAGGATAACATAAGCGCAGAGTGACTTATTTCTGCACAAAGTTTCATGCAACTGCGACATGGCCTATGTGTAAAGGTTATGGCACTCACACGCATTTTAACATATGTTCCTTTTGTTGTCTACATCTTCAATCGTTGCTCCTGGATAGGTTTGAGAGCTTTAACACTGGTTAGTTCACTATCTTGTTCTGCTCGGTAATGGTCCATGAGTCCTATGATCAAATTTTGTTGGACAGAATATGCTTGCATCTTCGTTTAGCTTTCAGGTCAAGAAAAAATCTTTGGCACAACTTCCTTCCTTGACCTTCTGTGTATCATGCACGAAACTCATCCATAATTCAGCAGAGCGCAACTTCCTTCCTTGAATCCTTCTGTGTATCATGCACGAAACTCATCCATAATTTAGCAGAGTGGCGTCCAGTCCTTTCTTCTGTCGAATCAAAAGAAACAAATGGTTGTTTCCCAAGAATTTCTCTTTTCCCTGGTGCATCCCACGATAATGGCAGAGCCGATACGGCTTAATCCAAGCATCCATTCAGGACGGGATGACGTTGCCATTTCCCACGCTATCTCAGCTGAATTCACGTGCATGCACCTGGAATGGAATCGCATGCCACTTTCCACGCTGTTACATCTGATTCAACGCTGTATAATACCAACACACTGTCGCCTTCAGCGAAATAATGAGATATGGGTGGTTACTGAACGCAGTGCTTTGCATGGGAAACTTCCTTTATCAACGAGCTATTCTTGCTGGAAACAGCTTGGTAACAACGTAATTGGTGCGATAAAGACGTTGAACCCATTTCCTCGTTGTAAACTCTGAACGTTACTATATCCACTCCAACGTTCACCCTGATTCAAAACTCCACCTTTGCCGTGCTTGCATGATGTTATAGTTTCATTCTGATGTTTGGCTCCAGGTTTCAAACACGAAATTTGGCCGTTATATTTATCTACGCTCCATACTTATAACTCCATGTAGAAACGCTCGTACCAATTGGCCATGCCGCAAATATAACTCCTGTCATCATATATAAATGTTCCATCTTTAAGCTCCAACCATTGTATATATAAAAATTTACGTTTGGCTCCATGCATGACTTTGGACGTTAAATATACATAAATATATCTCCTCTACAAAGTCAAACTCCGCCCCATGCTTCGAATATAGGTTTCGATATGTATGTTCCCCATGCGTTTATCCGTAGGTTTAAAACCGCGCTGATGCCTTTATATAATTCGACATTTCCTTTGATTATATCCACACCATAATGGTTATATCATCACCGTCGTTGTTTTCGTGTAGGGTTCTGGTTTCACGTCCACACATAATATCCGGTCGTTAATATATACATGCTCCACGTCAAAACACAATGTTTGACCACTTATATATATGTTGCAATCGTTTACTTCGGATGGAAACTTCAGTAATGAACCTTTGAGCCGACTGAAATAGTACGTCCCATGCAAACATGCCCATGGGTTTATGCGCCACGTTTCCACATCCTGTTGACCGTTAGTTAATGTAAACTACTCCACACATTTTCACCAGTTTGAAAACAGCCGCTGGACCTTTGCAGCCGCTCCACGTCTTTTTTAAAAACAATAAAACCATCGAATGTTGGATTCCGATGCCACTTGTCCAAGCCTATCTGTGCCATGCAACGTTGGGTGCCATGCATTTTTTGCGCCGCGTTTCCACGTGTTTCATGCTATGTGTATTGCTCCAGATTGTTAAACATTTTCGCTCATGTGAGGTTTGACTGCCATAATGATATACGTTGGCTCAAAGTATTTATCATAGGCGGAATACTTGCCATCGCACATGGTTTGAAAACATACTTCTTTCCTACTTTGCACCTTAGTTCAACCATATAACGTGGATAATTGGCTTTTCCTCATATCATTAGTGCAAATAAATAAACATATTCAGGCCAAGGTCATAACCTCATGATATGAATGCTTCTTTCCTTGAGAGATCAAGATTAGACATCGGTTACTCAGCAACCGAGCATGGGGTGTCTTGTGAAAACAATTGGAGATGTGAGGTCGATGAGAAGTCTCCAAGTCTTACTTTAGAGTGAGAGCATATCCTTCTCGAAGAATTTCTTTTAAAACAATGCAGCTTCATAGGGTAGATTAGTCACTTGTTCAACCACATTGATGGCCCTTTTCATATTGACCTCTTCTACCTGGCTATCGAAAGGCGTATGCATTTCAACATGACCTTTTAGGTTCAATTTGAAATTCCCCATTTCTTATGGTCTCGTTTAGACAACTTTCAAGAGCAAAGAAGGCTAGGGTTTTAATGCCTTATCATTCCTCCACATTATACTCCTTGCATCACAGATAAATCCACACTATGTGGCTTAGGATTAATAAATGTTGCTTTTGAAAGGAGCATTCACATGTTTGAAATTCTGTCGTTGGCTTGCCGCACCACCCTGTGTGTTTCCGGTCTGCTGCCCGGCGCAAGAATGCCTCGAATGAGATTGTCATTGTCTAGAGAAATCTTCTGAGTTCGCTTTGTTCACCGGGTAATACTTCAAGCTAGATTCATCGAAGTGGAGAAATATGTTCCTTTGCGTGCACCCCTCGATATTCAGATGATATGTGGTAGGATCTAGACATTCCCAAACGAAGCGCTTTAAGCATATGGTGTGCACTAGTGAAGGAGGCCTTTGCATCAGTGACGTAAAGGTTCTTTTCTGATCAATGTGCATCACACCATCCTCCTTTTAACAGTGCTGATCACTTGCTCCTGATCCTCCCCTGTTCCACCACTTTGGCCTCATCGTTGAGCCCAATTTTATTACCCTTGATGTCCTGATACGACTGAGGAATTTGTCACCTGTGGGGTCGACCTGTGCGGAACATAACGACATCATAATTATTCTTGATAATGGTGACTACAGATAAAACATATGAAACCAACAAGCCTGAGAGAAGTATTCAAACAAAAGCTTAATAACCTACAGTGAGAAGGCTTTTATTCATCAACACACAAAAGGTTTCCATTCAAACGTATGCATGGCAATCTCATTACACATGGCGCGACTGTGACAAGAGTGTTCGGGCGTACGATGGATGATCCTTCCCACATATGGCGTGATTGCAACAACGACATTTGATCATGATGGCAAGACAACTCACGAGGGGTTGGGGATAGGTTGCTAGGATGAAGTTGATTTGTGGGTCGGGTGGAAGAATTTAACGCCTAAGCGAGCAGAGGGGGAACCCGAAATTTTAAATATACCCAAATTTTTGGGTGGTGTTGTAGCGGCTACAACAAATGGCGAACCACTGGTAGAATCCAGCATCTCTGTCCATATCACAACAAAGGTCTGAGCCAAGATAGTGATGCAAGGGAATATTGAACCAGCTGCATGGGTACCCTTTGAATTACTTTGGCCTTTTACGAATATGCCTAATCCTTGTGCCTCACTAAGTCCCGCTAATCAGAAACACATCAAAGAGAAAGCTCACAGATGCCGGTAGCTTGTTGATGATGTGACGGGCAAGGCAGTGGGCTTATTATTTTCAGTATTTTTAAAGTAAGTTTCTGGTGTTGCTCCGCTGCCAGCAGGCCTAGATAGTACCCCGGCGGAGTCACTTCAAGAAATCACAAACGTTGCTCCGCTGCCAGCGAGCCTGGTCAGTACCCCGGCGGAGTCGTCGCATTACCTCTCTGCGTAGGAAGCCTTTCTCGATCCTTTACCCTTATTTGTTTCATGTGCTTACAGCACTTATTTTCATGTGCTCGTGGCACTTATTTTCATGTGCTCATGGCACTTATTTTTCATGGGCGGGTGAGGGATCCCGACTTATTTTACGAGCAAGAGAGGTTGTTTCTTGTGTTACAGAAACTGAAAGATATCCTGATTTGGGTTTGCCCTCGTGCCAAACCTTCACATCCCATTCACCACAATAGGCGCAGCGCGCAGATCAACACATTAAAATGTCCAAGACTATGCTGGGCACAAGGCTTAGGCTTACGGGTATAGGCCATTTCAGCTCATCAGGTCTCTCACAGACAACCAGCTCGTATCTCCCCAGATAATAAGTTTAGACTCATAGGCATCTTGTTGAGAATGTGACTCCGATGATTGGTCCTAAGAGAAAGTTGCCTCTTGAGATAGCCACCGCAACCTCACGCAAAGCAATGGGGTTACTGTTTCAGCAATCGGGGCAAAACAAGCCTGCAAGGTGATAGGGTTGCAATGAGGGCTCATGAAGTGGCAGGCGATATGACAAAAAATGATGTGAGAAAGAGAGTGTATGATGCAACGTAATAAGCAAGGCTCAAGATGCAATGCAACGCCATGTGCGAGAGCGATCAAACAGTTGTAAGTGCAAATACAAGTAGTGATTATTTATGCAACAATAAGCAGCTAAAAGGAATTGAAAGGAAAATACTTTTAACATGATGATGTCTAAAATATTAATTGTAAATAAAAACAACAAACACACCTTTAAAATATGAAGTAAAATTTTTGCAAGTGAACCTAATTAACCCTGAACTAAAAATTTTATTGCAGGTCCTAGCTAGCCTACACCTAAACCCTAGTTTAACCAATGCTGCGGTCGGGTTAGGTAAAATCAGTTTTCCAGTGTAGCCACTGCATTAATTTGCATCCTGCAACGAAAAATCAGGATCAGAGCCAGTATCCAAAAAAGTGCAGTAACAACAAAACTTACCTGAGGAGCATGTGCAATGGCAAGAAGATCATGGATATATACCAAAGAACATGCCAGAATAGATTGTGCACGCTGAATCCGACTCTCGTCTTGATACACAACAATATGTTCTTGAAAATCAACATTATTAAACGACCCATAATCATTCATGCACAATCCTAGGTCTGACGGGAGGGTTTTAAGATGTTTCCTGTTTGTAGGCGCATCACCCAAATAGGTTTGGTCGAGCTGACCGGCAATCTCATCATGGTGTTGAGGACCATCAGCTTTATGGAATGGAAACAATAAGCAAGTGCCAGGCAAATTATAGATGCATGCGCATCCGAGTGTAGAAGGCCTAGTTTTGAAAATCTTAGTCCGAGGTTACTCCTGGGTTTGGTCGAGGGTATGGGGATCTGAATCCACATTAAATGGAGCCTGAAAATTTTCACCACCTTGAACAAACTCTGGACCTTTGATCGGAGCGCTTCCCAGCTTTGATGGTTGGGCGAGGTTAACAGGCGAATGGATGGCATCATGCATTATGGTGAGTTGCAAAATGTCAGTGGGATTTGTATCAATTTGGTCCAATGTTTGCACGCTGACTGATTGATAGATCGATATATCAGATTCTTTAGATTCACCAAGGTAGGGTGGATTTACTGCGGCTATGCTGGGAGGAGCGTGGTATTTGGGGATCATCATTTCAGAAACGATTGGCAGAAGCTGAAGCGCTTCGACTTTCTGATGGGTACTTGAATCTTCCCAAAGCGGATCATCGAATTCAGGTGTCTTCGTATGGTCAGCAAAGAGATTTGAGTGACGGTCATCAGTGGTATGATTGAATATGTTTTTAGATAAGGAGTGATCGTTGCAACCATCGGTTTGGTCAAGTTCGGTACCTAGCAAGTTAGGCTCCCTAGGGTTTACCAACTGGGATGGATCGATAACGGGGACATCTTGAAGTTGTTAAGACGGGGAATCGCTCCTATGGCTGTCTAAAGATCCCAAGTGAGAAAAATCAGATTTAAAAGAATCATCGACTTGGGACTGTGATTGTGAAACACCATCTGCATGCTTATGATTGTTGCAAATACCAGTATAAGGCAATTTTGAATGTCTCGAAGAAATTACTGGTGTGGCGGGATCGAGAAACAAACTAGGAAATAATGAACGAAAAGATTGAATCGCAGGGGTGTTAACCACACGAGGCTTTTCAACACGCACATCCGTGTCGTTTAGAGGACACAATGATTTGACAGGCCTTGTAAGGGAATAAACTTTATGCGGGGTAGGAGTCGATTCATAATACGTATGTGAACCAGATTCATAATCCGAATTTGAACCAGATTCATAATCTGAATGTGAACCAGATTCGTCATCCGAATCTGAACTAGATTCATCATCTGAATCTGAACCAGATTCATAATCCAAATATGAACCAGATTCATAATCCGAATGTGAACCAGATTCATAGTCTGAATATGAACCAGTTTCATAATCCGACTGTGAACCAGATTCATGATCCGAATGTGAACCAGATTTAGGACTAAGTCCAGGGAGACATTGAGTGAGCTCGAGGTAGGTTTGATGAGCCAAAAGAGATAATGAGCCACTGAGATGTTCAGATTCGACATGGTACATGAAAGACTCAAGGTCAGAACAGCCATTGACTTGCGGGTTGTCATAGGGAACACTAGGCTCAGGTCGAGTTGCTAACTGAAATGGTTCAAGGGAAAAGAGAATCGCATATGCGAACTGTTCTCTTAACAACCTCCAATCGACATCCTTTTCAGGGAACTCAAAACAATAATGAACGAATTTGATAGAGAACTCATCTAAATATTCCTGAGGTTCCATTCTGATGTCATTTATCTTTAGTAAAACGTTATGAAAATCATACATGTGAAAAGCTTGTTGTAATTCACTGGCGAGTTGTTCAAATGAATGGATTGAAGATTCCGGCAAAGTGCAGCACCATTGCTTAGCGCGACCTTCGAGAGTGAGGAAGAGAAGCAAACAAATGAAACCTTCATTTTCAATTTCATAACACTCACCAAAGTCACAAAAATCTGAATAGTGTTGGGTTATGGACACCCCATTTTCACCGTCAAATTTTAACTGGGACAAGTGATACATAAGTTTATCGGGGATGAAGTATCCAGGTTCATAAAACTCCGACAAACATCTCAAGAGAATTATTTGGGAATGAGCCATTACAGATATGAGATTAACTGCAGGCTCTAAGGGGCTCAGCTTGTCATCTGGCCCCCCCCCTTTTCGTTAAACATCTGGTCGGAGGTTCAGGCCCTCCTTCTAGTGCCAAATCTGTTGACGGGAAAATTTGTCCGGCCAACAGTGGGGGATCTCCCCGGTAGAAAGTCCCAATTAGACCTTAAACCGTTTGGAGTAGGGATCCCGTTCAGGGTGTGGGTCCGGCAACCACTTAAGATGCTTTACCTTCCAGTCTCAAAAGAACCTGATTGAATCTGCGAGCACACACTTATTCATAGGATACAAAATACATGATTGATGCATTGAACATGTCCACAACACTATGCGTAGCAAGAGAATGAATAAAACATATACGCCCGAAGAGATGCAGTTAACGGCACGTCTTTGGGGTCATGCTTGCAAAGGTATCTTACCACGGAAGAAATAGTTCTTAATGGCAAGATGCCTCCTTACTTCTGAAAGATAAAACGAAATTCTAATAGACAAAGGTATTAACATTCATTTAGAAAGCGATAAAACTGAACATCATTAACAAAAGCATAGATAAACATTATGCGTAAATGATATTATTAGAAATGCAGTTTCATTAATCATAAGATGTTCTGAAACTATTCAAGAAATACACATAGTGTTGTCACAGCAAAATACATCATCCGACAAAGGGGTTTTAGCAAGTATTCGTATTCATATGCCTAAGAATACGGTCTTTCAATACAATACAATGTAACTCTTGAGTCTTCCAAAAAGAAAAATCCCCTTTACAAGCTCCCGTAGGAGTATTTATAATGCCAAAATTGCCCGTTGGGCTTCCTTGACTGTTCACCTTCTTGACCGTTGGGTTGCCTTTCGACCCATTCCTTTTGTGACTTGCGACCTGAGCCGCTGTTGCGACCTGCGACCTGAGGTGTTGTTGCGATCTGCGACTTGACTGGGTCTCGGGGTCGCAGGTTGTAAGAGAATTGACAAGATGCGACCTTGCGACCTTGCGACTAGGTCGCTGGGTCGCAAAGTCGCAAAAAGTGGAAAAACATAGATATGCGACCTTGCGACTAGGTCGCTAGGTCGCTGGGTCGCAAAAGATGGAAAACCGACGAAATGCGACCTTGCGACCTTGCGACTAGGTCGCTGGGTCGCGGGGTCACAAAAAGGAGGAAAACCAAAGAAATGCAACCTTGCGACCTTGCGACTAGGTCGCTGGGTCGCGAGGTCGCAAAAGGCGGAAAAACTGAAAAGGTGCGACCCTACGACCTTGCGACTAGGTCGCTGGGTCGCGGGGTCGCAAAAGGCGAGAAGAACATAGACGTGCGACCTGCGACCTCACTAGATCTGTGAGTTATTTGGAGTTTCGCCAGCATCTGCTTGTTCTGAAAATGTCTCCTTGTGTGTTGGGGAAAACCTTGGCTCTTATGTGTAACAGAGTGGTTCCTCCTGCAATAAAATAATAGAGGTCACGGATTGAATAATAATAATGCTAAGGGCACTTTAATTAATTTGCAAAAGAGAAAACAATGAATTTAGACCCCTATGTGGTCAAGACTTTATCAGAGATAATGGCATGTGTAGGCTTTCTCCGTGCCCTTTTCTGTCAGGATCATCATCTTCCGCACGCACGAGGTTCTCTTCACTCACGTTCTCAGTTTTCGCTATAGGTCTTCACTAAGCTCTGAGTGTTTGTAGAAGAAACTATTGATAGGATTGAATATTTTCTGTTCGTGCCATCTCCTGCTGAATGCTATCCTAGCTGGTCAGGAAAATGGCAATAGCCTGCAATGCATTTTCAGAGCCACTACAACCAGATTGATATTTGTTCATTGCCATACGCTTATAATATGCTCATACAACCGTTTTCTTGCAGTTCAAGTGATTAGCGAATTTACTGGTGTCTAATCTTGTGACTTAGCAACCACAGGATAGCATAAGCACAGAGTGACTTATTGCTGCACAAATTTTCATGCAACAGCGACATGGCCTATGTGTAAAGGTTATGGCGCTCGCGCGCATTTTAACATATGTTCCTTTTATTGTCTACATCTTCAATCGTTGCTCCTGGATAGGTTTGAGAGCTTTAACACTGGTTAGTTCACTATCCTGTTCTGCTCGATAATGGTCCATGAGTCCTATGATCAAATTTTGTTGGACAGAATATGCTTGCATCTTCGTTTAGCTTTCAGGTCAAGAAACAATCTTTGGCACAACTTCCTTCCTTGACCTTCTGTGTATCATGCACGAAACTCATCCATAATTCAGCAGAGTGCAACTTCCTTCCTTGAATCCTTCTATGTATCATGCACGAAACTCATCCATAATTTAGCAGAGTGGCGTCCAGTCCTTTCTTCTGCCGAATCAAAAGAAACAAATGGTTGTTTCCCAAGTGTTTCTCTTTTCCCTGGTGCATCCCACGGTAATGGTAGAGCCGATACGGCTTAATCCAAGCATCCATTCAAGACGGGATGATGTTGCCATTTCCCACGCTATCTCAGCTGAATTCACATGCATGCACCTGGAATGGAATCGCATGCCACTTTCCATGCTGTTACATCTGATTCAACGCTGTATAATACCAACACACTGTCGCCTTCAGCGAAATAATGAGATATGGGCAGTTACTGAACGCAGTGGTTTGCATGGGAAACTTCCTTTATCAACGAGCTATTCTTGCCGGAAACAGCTTGGTAACAGCGTAATTGGTGCCGATAAAGACGTTGAACCCATTTCCTCGTTGTAAACTCTGAACGTTACTATATCTGCTCCAACGTTCACCCTGATTCAAAACTCCATCTTTGCCGTGCTTGCATGCTGTTATAGTTTCATTCCGATGTTTGGCTCCAGGTTTCAAACATGAAATTTGGTCGTTATATTTATCTACACTCCATACTTATAACTCCATGTAGAAACGCTCATACCAATTGGCCATGCCGCAAATATAACTCCAGTCATCATATATAAATGTTCCATCTTTAAGCTCCAGCCATTGTATATATAAAAATTTACGTTTGGCTCCATGCATGACTTTGGACGTTAAATATACATAAATATATCTCCTCTACAAAGTCAAACTCCGCCCCATGCTTCGAATATAGGTTTTGATATGTATGTTCCCCATGCGTTTATCCGTAGGTTTAAAACCGCGCTGATGCCTTTATATAATTCGACATTTCCTTTGATTATATCCGCACAATAATGGTTATATCATCGCCGTCGTTGTTTTCGTGTAGGGTTCTGGTTTCACGTCCACACATAATATCCGCTCGTTAATATATACATGCTCCACTTCAAAACACAATGTTTGACCACTTATATATATGTTGCAATCGTTTACTTCGGATGGAAACTTCAGT
Organism: Pinus albicaulis; assembly: GCA_034641835.2. NCBI lineage: Eukaryota > Viridiplantae > Streptophyta > Pinopsida > Pinales > Pinaceae > Pinus > Pinus albicaulis. The sequence continues at coordinate 1,486,350,173 of CM076577.1, read as the reverse complement.
AATGAACCTTTGAGCCGACTGAAATAGTACGTCCCATGCAAACGTGCCCATGGGTTTATGCGCCACGTTTCCACATCCTGTTGACCGTTAGTTAATGTAAACTACTCCACACATTTTCACCAGTTTGAAAACAACCGTTGGACCTTTGCAGCCGCTCCACGTCTTTTTTAAAAACAATAAAACCATCGAATGTTGGATTCCGATGCTACTTGTCCAAGCCTATCTGTGCCATGCAACGTTGGGTGCCATGCATTTCTTGCGCCGCGTTTCCACGTGTTTCATGCTATGTGTATTGCTTCGGATTGTTAAACATTTGCGCTCATGTGAGGTTTTACCGCCATAATGATATACGTTGGCTCAAAGTATTTATCATAGGCGGAATACTTGCCATCGCACGTGGTTTGAAAACATACTTCTTTACCTGCTTTGCGCCTTAGTTCAACCATATAACATGGATAATTGGCTTTTCCTCATATCATTAGTGCAAATAAATAAACATATTCACGCCAAGGTCATAACCTCATGATATGAATGCTTCTTTCCTTGAGAGATTGAGATTAGACATCGGTTACTCAGCAACCGAGCATGGGGTGTCTTGTGAAAACAATTGGAGATGTGAGGTCAATGAGAAGTCTCCAAGTCTTACTTTAGAGTGAGAGCATATCCTTCTCGAGGAATTTCTTTTAAAACAATGCAGCTTCATAGGGTAGATTAGTCACTTGTTCAACCACATTGATGGCCCTTTTCATATTGACCTCTTCTACCTGGCTATCGAAAGGCGTATGCATTTCAACATGACCTTTTAGGTTCAATTTGAAATTCCCCATTTCTTATGGTCTCATTTAGACAACTTTCAAGAGCAAAGAAGGCTAGGGTTTTAATGCCTTATCATTCCTCCACATTATACTCCTTGCATCACAGATAAATCCACACTATGTGGCTCAGGATTAATAAATGTTGCTTTTGAAAGGAGCGTTCACATGTTTGAAATTCTGTCGTTGGCTTGCCGCACCACCCTGTGTGTTTCTGGTCTGCTGCCCGGCGCAAGAATTCCTCGAATGAGATTGTCATTGTCTAGAGAAATCTTCTGAGTTCGCTTTGTTCACCGGGCAATACTTCAAGCTAGATTCATCGAAGTGGAGAAATATGTTCCTTTGCGTGCACCCCTCGATATTCAGATGATATGTGGTAGGATCTAGACATTCCCAAACGAAGCGCTTTAAGCATCTGGTGCGCACTAGTGAAGGAGTCCTTTGCATCAGTGACGTAAAGGTTCTTTTCTGATCAATGTGCATCACACCATCCTCCTTTTAACAGTACTGATCACTTGCTCCTGATCCTCCCCTGTTCCGCCACTTTGGCCTCGTCGTTGAGCCCAATTTTATTACCCTTGATGTCCTGATACGACTGAGGAGTTTGTCACCTGTGGGGTCGACCTGTGCAGAACATAACGACATCATATTTATTCTTGATAATGGTGACGACAGATAAAACATATGAAACCAACAAGCCTGAGAGAAGTATTCAAAAAAAAGCTTAATAACCTACAGTGAGAAGGCTTTTATTCATCAACACACAAAAGGTTTCCATTCAAACGTATGCATGGCAATCTCATTACACATGGCGCGACTGCGACAAGAGTGTTCGGGCGTACGATGGATGATCCTTCCCACATATGGCGTGATTGCAACAACGACATTTGATCATGATGGCAAGACAACTCACGAGGGGTTGGGGATAGGTTGCTAGGATGAAGTTGATTTGTGGGTCGGGTGGAAGACTTTAACGCCTATGCGAGCAGAGGGGGAACCCGAAATTTTAAATATACCCAAAATTTTGGGTGGTGTTGTAGCGGCTACAACACCAACTAAAACAAAAGATTCTTTTGGAATTACACACCTCTCCCGTAGGAGTACACAAGATTTTTAAAAACTTACTACAGGGTGAAGAAAGAATTATTTTTAGATGGCCTTAAATCTAATATTCAAAATTTTGTGGTAGAATGTTTGGTTTCCCAGCAAAATAAAGTTGAGACAATTAAGACCCTGGGTCTGTTACAACCTTTAACCATTCCAAGTTAACATTGGGAGGAGGTTCAAATGGATTTTATCATTGGTGTACCTAAGTCTGAAGGAAAGAGTGTCATCATGGTGGTAGTTGATAGACTCACCAAGTATGCACACTTTTTTTCATTATCTCATCCATTTAAAGCAAGCACAGTTGCTACTGAATTTATGGAAAAAATTCAAAAGCTACATGGAAACCCAAAGGTTATTGTAAGCAACATAGATCCCATTTTCACTGGAAATTTTTGGATGGAATTATTTTCTTCTTTTCGTACTCAACTAGCCCGTAACTCATTTTATCATCCTCAATCCGATGGGAAAACTGAGATAGTGAACAAATGTTTGGAAGGATATCTTTGTTGTTTTGTATCTAAGAAACAAAAAAAATGGGTCAAGTGGTTACCTCTGGTTGAATGCTGGTATAACACTTCCTTCCGTATTGTAGCAAAAATGACCCCATTTATAGCACTTTATGGATATCATACACAGTCCATCACATCCTATTTAAGAGAAAATTCTAAGGTTCAAGCAGTGGAAGATCACATCGAGAATCAACAACAAGTTCTCCAACTCTTAAAGGATAACCTAAATTTGGCACAAAATCGAATGAAACAACAGGAATATCAACATCGTAGCGAGATAAGTTTTGATGTAGGAGACTAGGTATTTTTACAACTACAATCATACAAACAAATTCTCCTCAAGCAAGCTAAGAAGGATAATAAATTATCACCAAAGTAATATGGTCCTTACTAGGTGTTGCAAAATATTGGTACTATGGCATACAAATTGGAGCTTCCTGCTTCTTCTCGAGTGCACCCAGTTTTCCATGTTTCATGCTTAAAGAAGGTTATAGGTCACAAAATTCCAAGTCAAAAAATATTTCCAGAAGCAGTCATGGAAACAAGAACTCAACATCTACAAAAATGATCAATTTCAGAATATCTCATCAAGTGGAAGAACTTACCCACTGAGGATTCCACATGGGAGGATGAGAATTTTATGTACAAGCATCCATAGCTACTCAATTGTTGAGGACAACAATTTTTTGAAGGAGAGTGTCATGTTAGGTCACTATATTACTAGTGTATTCCCTTATTGTTGTTAGTTTAGCCCCCTTATTGTTATTTTTGTACCCCTGTAGTCCCCATATTTTTATTATTGTGCCCCATAAAACCCCATTATTGTTATTGTTGTGCCCTTACATTAGTATTGTTAGGTCAGCTAGGATTATATTGTGACCCCATGGACTCCTATATATAGAAAGGAGGTTTTTTCATTTGAATCATCCAAGAATTGTTCACTTATGTATTGTAAATGAGGTTTCCCCCTCGAAGTGGATGATTTATAAGGTGTAAATCTCTCTTTTATTCTATTTTTGGAGCTGGTTTCAGAAAATAATATTCGGGTCTGAAATTTTTTACTTACTAGATGTATTCTCAAGCTACAACCAGGTTATGGTGTCAGAACCCGATAGGCACAAAACAACATTTCGAACCAAGTGGGATATTTTATCTTTAAAAAAAAAATCATTTGGACTTATCAATGTCGATGAAACCTTTCAATGCATGATGGGCATCACATTTCATGGTTTGATTCGATAGAGTGTAGTGGTCTATCTGGATGTCGTAAGAGTTTTTTTGAAAAGAAGATATGAACACTTAATACCATTTGAAGCAATTTTCGAGTTATGTTGCAAATATGGGATATATATTAATCCTAAGAAGAGAATTTTTGTAGTGTCTGAGGGAAATCTCTTGTGACATATCATTGCAAAGAGTGGGATTAAGGTGGAACCTGAATGGGTCAGAACCATTACTCATATTCCCTTCCCAATAAAATATAAATTCATGCAGTCCTTCTTGGGGAAAATCATTTTCCTCTACAAATTCATCTTTGAATACACAGAAATAGTGAAACCATTACAAGAGATAATAAATAAGGATGTGAGATACAAGTGGGATAAAAGGGAAAAGGATGCATTTTCCCGTATAAAGTAAGAAATTGCAGAAACACCAACACTGTATAGTCAAAGCTTCAAAAAATATTTCCTGCTATAAACCTTCACTTCTAATACTTTTGTTGCTATATTTGTTACACAGGAGGATGATTAGAATAATGAGCATACCATATCATTCATGAGTGGAATATTGTGTTAGGGTCCTATAATAATAGTATTCATAATTTTTAATTGACTTTGAATAGTCTTGTAATATGTACATACTTTTCTTTCTGCAAAATTGCTTTCCCATATTAAAAATCAAAACATGTAAAGAGGGTAAAATTCCTAAAATAAAAATCAAAGGACTTGAAATAAAAAGATCAAAAATAATATAGAAAATTAACCCCAAACAAAAAAGAGATAAAAATAGATCATGAAAGTGATACAAATTCAAATGCCACTATCTTTTACTTCACTTTGAAAAATAATATTGTGTGCAGCCTGTCAAAAATGCCACAAATCCATTAAGGTCAAACTACCTAATCTTGACCTTTCATGCTTTAAATTTCATTCTGATAGATAAAGAATAAAGATATAGCCATACTAATTAATCTTGGCAGGTTAGTAGCTAGGTAGAGAATAATAAGGAGCTCAACAGTTTAATCTGAGCCCTTGGAAGTAATAAGGTTAAAATTATAGAGTTTGTTGTTAAAAACAAAAATGAATAAGGGTTTGCAAGCTCAAATGCACCCATGTAAATGAAGAAAAAATGTGAGGGTAAGCTGATGGGTAGGTAGAAGAAGTTTTCACAAGGCATGGATAGCAGAAATTTGTCATTTAATACTTACTAATTTCCCTTCAAAATCATTCCCCTTGTCAAAATACCCCCTCCCCTTCATTTTTCCCTTTTCCCCATTAGTCACTCTCCCACCCCCCCCCCCCCCCCCCAACAAAAAATCCCTTTTCCTAAGTTAAAATGCATATTTCCCTTTGGAAAAGTAAAAATCCTTTATTAAATTCCCTTTTTACTCATAAAACCCCAAAAATACAAATATCCTAAGTATAAATGCTTAAATTTTATATCGGGCCCCACTGTGAAAATATCCATCCCCGATATCAATTTTACATTAAAAACTTAGTGTATTTTTTACAATCCCGCTCATATACTAATATTAACATTTAACTTTGATTATTTAATTCCCCTTATACCTTTATCTCATATTTAGTTAATTCCCTTATATATATAATTCCCCAACCCATGTTTTATTTATAACATATAGTTTTATTCCCCACATGTGATATATTTCTCTAACCCCATTGGCTATAACTCCGACCATATCACATATATCACATAAATTCCGCATTTGAAATATCATGGGCCCCACGCCTATCCAATATCGACGCATCCGTCGCATCCTCCCAACTGTTGGATCTAAACCAATCAGGGCTGATGGCCCTTATTGCCTATCACACATTCCATTGCCCGATGCTTAACAAACCCAAGACCTTATGATGTCTGCAATTCTTGGAGCCCCGCTCCTTGCTACATGGACAAATACTATTCGATCGCATTCTCAAGATTAATACCTCCAACCACCTTTGGCCAGTGTGAAAAACACTCAGCAGTTTCTCCTGCCAGTTGTGAAAACCAACCTGTCAATTTGAATTAACCCCGCTCTTTAATGTTAACCTTGATTAGTTAAAAAGCCATATAACTGCCCTTTTGTGCCTTTTTCATCACTTCCAATTATCAGTCGCGCAGAAGGACCATTTCCGACCTAAAAGAATTTCTACAGACCTCATTTTAAGCCCAAATCAACCATAATTCAACCAATTTGTTGCTAAAGACATTGGAGAACCAAATCGAAGCACTATAAAGACCAGAAGAACCTTAGAAATCTTCTGCAACCTTAGAAACCTTCCGTGAACCAAAATATTCATTTTTCCCACATATTCCTCATAGAAAAGATCTGTTCCTTAAATCTATAAGGAAGTAATTCAAGTAATTGAATCAATTTAGGAGTTTTAGTAGACCAAAAGCACCTATTTCCTTCCCTATCCTTTTCTACAGACCCTAATCTTCCTTTTACAGAAATTTTGAGGTCCTGAGATTGCTTTTTGTCACGGAGAGTATAATTTGAACAATTTGAGAAGTTTTAAATCATTGTAGACCAGAGGATAAACCCCAGTTTCATCCTAAATCAGTTTGCAAACTGTAATTATCTTTCTGAGATGCTCCTAAAGGCCTAAATCAGTTTTTCCTAAGTCAAAGACCAATCAATTGAAGAAATTTAACAAAAAAATGGCTTCCAAAAGTTTTTATCTATCAATCCTCTACAACCTCTAGTTGTATATGTAGAACACACTCCCTTGGATGACAAAGACTTTCAGATTAATGACACAATCACTAAATTTAATCTTCTTGAGATCCACTGCTGGAGCCATGACAAATCCATAGATCAAGCAGATGTGGTTTTTATTTGGGAATCTAATTTACCAAAGTATGTTCTCCCACAGACTTTCTAATGCCCAAAAGTGGTTGGACACACTCAATCCAGCTATTTCCCAGATCAGAGAGCCATAATAAACCCTCATAAATAAATTCTATTCACTATTACAGAAGAGTCAATCAATCAAATGTTGCAGATCCAATCCAGGTCAGATGAAACCCCTTTGTCCATTAAGGCTCTTACAAAGTTATACCTGAATCTGGATTTCCCCAAGAGGTTCCAGATATTTCAGACTCTCATGCCTTCATCTGTGGAAAATCCCAAGACAAATCCTCCTTACCCATCTGCAATATTTTCTGAGAGAACTAGACATATCATCTCCATGTTGTCTTCCATTCTAGGATATTTTGCAGATGAACATGTTGATGCTGCAGTCTTAGGTTTCCTGTCCACTTTCACACTTGGTCAACCTCCTGCTACCATTTTCAGTTTTGCCCAATACCTTGCTGATAATATTCATGAACAGTTGGTCAAAATTCCTAAAGAAGGTGTCTTCAAGTATTCAACAGTCCTAGTCCATATGTTTTTATATTTTCAGCCTCAGAAATTTTCCATCAACCTTCAAAAGCTTGATGTTGACGGTAACCCACAATCAGTCGTATTTTGGACTCAATTATCAGAAAAGACTCCACATAGTCCACCTACACATATTTCATTGATTCTTTTATTCATCCTATAGTCAATATGTTGAACAACAGCATACAACCAAGAATCAGTGAGGAAATTAAGAAGGTCCTACAATTATCAGAGCATAATAGGATATGAGATTAGTACTTGTATAAAAAACACATAGATATTAGGGTATATGGATCAAATCTTCTTCCATATAAGCTAACCAAATACCTACCAATGAGGTTATTTTCCCTTGAGTACATCAGATAGATTCTTAATTCTGATGGAATCAATTTCTTAGTAGCTAAAAAGAAGACACAATTCAAAATAAAGAATCAATTTGGCCCTTTTATTTGTAACAGTAGATATGCAGGTCCAGAGGCTGAAAAGTATTTGCATGAGTTTAAATTCATTAAATTTTTTCTATAGTATTATGATCCTCTAGGAGTAATAAGTAAATTGAGAGTTAAACACAAACTAACTCCTTATGTACATGAGAAAAAAACCAGACATTGAGAAATACTGCAACCAGTCTGAATGGTTGGAGAACACTTTGATAGAGGCAAAAAAGCAAGGTGATACTAGTCAAATCCTATAGACTCCAACCTAAGAAGACAGAAACTCAAAAAGAATCAGAGAAGAAGGATCATACACTGCAGAGACAAACACTGAAACCAAATTTAAATTGATGTACAGGAAGAAGCCAAAATTAAATCATGTCAATGAAGAAGTGGAAACAATAGAAGTAATTGATACAAAAACAATGGTGAAGGATAATGTAACACCTACAGTTGCCAAAGAAACACATCAACCTTCAACTTCAAACACTCAGCTAATTCAGAAGCAATACAATGTTGAAATGTCCTCATCCAGAAAACCAAAAGAGAAGGAAATGGACATTATGCAGAAATACAAAGAGATAAAGATGAGAAATGAAGCCTTGAAGACTAATACATATAACCAGTATTGGAAATAGTCACCCAGTGATCAAATAAGATTGCTTTCTGCTTTTGACTACAAAACTAGGAAGATGTGGATGACCTTCCTGCAGCCTAAAGTAAAGCATCCCAAATCATCAGCTGATTACAAAAATTCATCATAGTTCAAGCACAAGATCTTCATCCTATTGATTAGATAGAATTTCACAAAAAATATGGTTAAATGCTTTATTAAACAATGAAAAATGAAACCATGAGTGTACAGAAGTTGCAAAGCACTCTTAGGAACATCAAAGATCAGCTTAAATTGGAAAAGGCATCCTCACAGGCTAAGGATAACAGAATCAAATCACTGAAAGATTTGATTATTGAAGTAGGATATGATCTAACAAATGTAAAAGTTGCAGATGAATTGATAAAAAAGAAGAATGTAGAAATTACTTCATCAAAGAAGTAATTAAAGCTCCCTCCTGTTGAACATCCTCAAGCAAAGGAACTGTTACAGGATGCAAATCAGCAATATGAGATGATTAATCTCATTCTTTAGTTGACTGCCCAGATAAAATAAATGGATAATGAAATGGACAAGTTGGTCCAGGAGAAAAATGCCAGAGAATAATTCCCTGTCATTGTCATCCTTGTAGTCACAACAGTTGTTCCCTCTACACTAGTAGAATCATTGGCCCCTACAGTCCCAATGGCTACAACACTATCTTTCACCTCATCAACAACTTCAGCAACAGAGTCTTCAACAACAACATCACAACCTATAGATGAAGCAAGTAAACTAGTAAAAGCTATGCGGGACATGTCTATTCAGACAAATGAGATTAACAGACTTAAAGAACAGTTGAAAAGTCTGGAGGATGAGAAGAAGTTAGTACAGATTATGCTCAAGAATGAAGAACAGAAGGTAAACATGTTGAATGAGAAATTGAAGAAGTTAGAGAAAGATCTAACATTGAAAGAACCCATGGCACAAGCCAAGCAGCAACTATGGGCCAATATCATTGAATCTGTCAACGATATATGGCCATCCATACAGGTTATCTCTGAACAAAAATATTTAGTCAAAGAAGCAGGAGAAGCCATTCAGAAGATAAAAGAAGAACTTGTTAAGAAACCTGAAGAAGCTCTTGAAATCATCAAATTTCTTAATTCTAAGAACATGCAAAAATTAGAGGAAATTGGAATTGGTGATAGAACAAAAACCATCCAAGCAATGAGGAAGGTAACTTCTAAAAAGAATTTGATGATACAACTAGAAGAAAAATGCCTGAATATGGAGGTTTCCATCACAAGGTTCATGATGAAGTTTGATACTCTCAGACAAAAAGGTCTTCCAAATCCACTAGTCATTCATGACAAATTAATGAAGCAAGATGATTATGATAAGAAGATGAAAGAAGTGGCTAAAGAGCAAGCTAATAATTCAGCCATGCAGAGAATTCCAACAGCATGAGGTAAAACACCTATTTTTCAACAAGCCTACATTCTCAAAATACATAGAGGCTGATGAGATATTCAGAAGGATGATGAAGATAAAATTACCAGAATCAGAATTTTGGGAAAAAATGACTGATTTACTGTGAAGAATACAACAGTAAAACAAAGCAGTCAAAAGGTTAAAACAAAATTTATATTTTACAGTAAAAAAGAGACAATCAAAGAGTATCAAACAGGTTAAAGAGTATGTGATGAAAGATATGGTTTAAAGATAAATCAGAAATTACAAAGCAGAGTTTAAAGTGTATTAGTTGAAAGGTTAGAGTGAAAGTCAAAACAGAGATAAATCTGCCAGCGTAGAGGACAATTCACTGCCTAACTGCAACCTTTGTTGAACAACAATCAAAGACAAATCAGCAGCAAAATATCAACAATTACAACAACAAATCAATAAAGTAGGGACAACTTGCATTAGTTAGATAGTTGTCTCTATCTTCTTGCATGAAGATAATTCTTTTTCCTTGAATAATTCCTAAGTTTGTTTTAGGATATTTTGTAAGAGTTTTTGTATAAATACTTCAGATTTCGAAGTATTGAGTGTGGATGAATTGTTGAACATTTATATAGTTGTATTATTCTAGAACCTAAGGGTGATTGTACCAATTTCAAGTCAGAAGACTCGATTAAAGCAATAAAGAGATTATATTACATGATTCATGTGTTGGACCACTACATTGAAGTACTTTCTACTTGTTCAATTGTTTCTTTCTGAATTTTTCACATGCTCATATGTTTGCTTAATCTAAATGATATAACTGGAATGTTATTACAGAATATGTTTAATTACACTCTATCTTGAACTATTTATAATTTATAGTTTTTTCTTTTTACATCCAAATTAGGGAATTCTTAATTGCTCCCTTGTTTCAATTGACCTCTATCTTTTCACTCATTATCCAAATTTGAGAACCCTAATTGCTCTCTTACCCTGATTGAAACCATTTTCAACATCAGCCTAAGGATATGAAGTGACTAAACTATCTTGCCCTATGAATACTTCCCTTTAGAACCTTGATCCTGCTTCTGCTGCTTGACACTTTGACTCCATTAGCCCAATGTAATATAGACCTACATCTATCCATCTGAGTAAGTGATTTCACCACCAAACCAAATCCAAAATCAAAATCCCAAGTAATCCTACATAACTAGCCTAAAATCAACTACAATCAACAAAGATAAATCATATAGAGAGAGCCCTCTCTGAGCATTAGGAAGGCTAGATCCTAAGGCTTAAAAGTAGGTTTGTGGTTGTGGAGCTATAAAAAGGGTCTCTTTCACCTCTGATTACCTCACATTAATATGTCAATCCGGAAGAGTTTTGTTATTACAAAGAGTGACTCAATCTGAGGCTATCATTTGTCAGAGTAATGCTAGTAGTACAGTGCTTAAGAAATACAAGAGTAAACGGATGCTTGTCTGTAACTAAATTACTTCAAAGAATAAATTACACACTCAGAAAACTCAACAACTTATCAGTCAAGGGTTCGGCAGTGATAACCCATCCCTTCGGAAACTGATGGAAAGGAAATTAGAGCATAGACCACGAGCCTGGGAGCTAGACAGTGACTGCCAATGCTCACTACAGCCTTAGATCATCTCTCACGCCAAAAAAACAAATGCAAGTAAATGGAACAACAAATAAAGGATTGAACAACAATTCTAGAATGGAACAGCAAATCTAAAATGGAACAGCAATTGAAATAACTAAGTCCCGCGGGTTGTAACCAAACTTAATCTATTAACTCAAATGCACTCTTTGCAATCAAATAACATTCTTTCACTCTAAAGGCAATTCACACGAAACACACTAATGGAACAGCGTTAAGTATTGATAAATTATAGAACGGCACTAATAAATCAGAAACGCACACACACACTGGAATAATAATCTGATCAACCTGAACCAACAGGAATACAACTGTGCTTCCAAACAGAACACTATCATTTATGAATCCAACGATTATGAAGAACACTACCTCAAGCGAATGTATGACACGAATGTTTAATATACAAGCTCTGTAACAGAACAGTAAGAGTATTTAATTAAGGCTAATAACATGTAATGAACTCTGAACGAATCAATAACATAATGCAGAGTCAATCCACGTTTCCACCTGTAAAAACTTCAATGATTTAATCTTAACAGAGCATGTAATATCAACTCATGAAACATATCAAATTACCAAATAACAATAATAAACAAACCACGCATAAATCAAGTCGTAATGGTACAGAAGCAAGTGTCCTCCGGGGCCGGGCCCTTAGCCTCCAAGGATACACCGCTTTAAGTTAATCCAGACGCAGAGATGAAATAATCACCAAGCTTTTATTAATGCATCGGTCAAAAATACAATGAACCAGTTCTCAACGAGACTTAATAATCAGAGCTGATGTTTAACAGAAAATTACATAAAAGCGTATCCTCCTTATTATTAAGCTAACAATGTTGTCTCTTTATATAAAGGCGACGACGGAGATGTCCAAGTAACAAGATAAATAAAGCAGCGATCCCTCAGGATCGAAGATCCTGAGGGATTCGCCAAACTGTTAATTCTTCATCATTTCCTTTCTTTTGCGCCGAGCTGGTGTCTTCTCCTTCTTTTCCGGGCCGACTTGCTTTAATCTGTTTAGCCTTGTTTGCATTCGGTTCACCTTCAGAGGGACAACAGTTATCTCGACTTTGTCTCTTCCTTTGGAGCGGCAATTCCTCGTTTTTTTCCTTTTCCTGTTCAGAAAATAACCATTATTAGTGGTTAAGTCTTGCATATCAATTTCCACATGTTTTATTATAATTCCTTATTACTTTCCAAATTCATGAGACAAAAAGGTTTACAAATTCTACTAAAAAGCCATTGAAATAATCATCAAAAACATACCTTTTCAGTACTCCACACACCCCCCTGCTTACCTTGTTTCATGTCCTCATGAAAACATTGTAGTTGACATGCAAGGCAGTGAGAGAATATGCTGGAGAAGGAGTCTCATGCGGAGGCCTACAGCCATGATGAGTGATTAGATAGTCAAAGAACTGACCTGTTTGCCCCTCAGGCATATCATACAGGGCCTGGTATCCGGGTGCATGGTGACAAATAATTGGAGTGCGAAATCTATATCCTAACCAGGATGACCCTGCTTTCAGAATGCTCTCACCATAGAGGTTCAAATGGTCGGCAGCTAACTCAAAGTTTTCATACTTAAATGGTTCCCTGAGCTGGATGTTTGGATTAGAGATTCGGTATCGAAATTTGGCTGCATTAATGGCCAAGTCTTGGATGGAAAGAAAATACTCTAACCCTTCCCGAATAAGTGCCTCATGCATGGGTCCTAAAGTTTCATAGACACCCGGAGTCTTTATGAGGTTCCTATGAGCTTTCCACAACTGCACTGGGTTCCTAGGCTAAGCCCTTACCCGTAAATCTAGACCATTTTCCTGACTCTGGAAAGTATCATAGGCTTTAAGCCACTTAATCTGATTAATCCCGAATGAAATGAATGCTTGAAATTGGATGTCTCCAACGAAAGGGCCAGGGTTTAACTCAGTCTCCTGATTTAGCACAAGGTCATGCAAATAAAGTTCACACAACAATCTCTGGACTTTCACTCCATAATGTTTACAGCAGTCTATAAAGTCATTGACGGTGTTGATTTGTATAGGGGCGCCTGCTTTAACAACTTTTATTTTTAATTGTAAATACCGTTCTAATAAAAACAGAGCATAGTTTTTAGCAGGGGCCCTACATGCTAAAACGTCATTGTATAAAGAACACAAGGTATTCATCTGTTTGATAACAGTATCTAGTCTACGGGTTACCTGTGCAACTTCCTCTTGTTCCTTTCGCCACCCTTCAAAATCCTGGCTTTTGGATTGATTGACGTCCCTTAGTTGCTGCTGTAACTCTTCATATTTTTCTCGGGGAACCGTTTGCTCTCTAAGTTGTTCGGCTTCTTGCTGGGCTTGCTTCACCATCTTATGCAAGGTTTTTGTCTTCGGATCTTTTTTCCATAGGTCAGTAGAGGCCGAGAGTTTTACCTGAACTTTCTTATTATGCTGTTTGGAGTTCAGAACCCTTATTACCCCTGAGGGTGGTGCCTCCGTCTGAATGTTCTTGTCACTGGTCCTTGTATCATCCTTTTCTGTTTTGACGCGAATATCCGTCTGTTCCTGTTCCTCAACATCATTTGGAACGTCAGCTGGATTCTCAGTAGGGTTTTGAGTAGCAGGCCGATTGTTGGCCCTCTTTTTCTTCCTTCCAGTCTTTCTTACCTTCTGGTTCTTTTTCAGAATCCTAATTTGTTGTCTGAACTGGGTTATCGTATTCAACAATTTCTGTCGTTCCCTCCGCAACTTCTTAATTTCCAGCGTTTCATTAGAAGGAACAGCAGACTGTCTGCTGCGGTCTAGACCATGACTAGTTTCAAAATCTTCCTCTTGGGGTTCTTCCTCACTGTTCTGCTCTGGCTGTTCTGGGGTAGGAACCTCGACTGGTTCTGTCTCTTCCTGAGCAACTGTTGTTTCTGCTCCTACTCCCTCTAGAATTTCCTCTTGTGACCTGGGAACAGATTGTTCCCGTTCAGTATTTACCTCCTCTTCATCATGAACAGGCATGTTTTCTTCTTGGGGTTTGTCGTGGGGGTCCTCTGAACTAGAAGGTTGGCCATACTTGCCCATATTGGCTAAGACTGCGGCCAAGTCATCTTCTCCCACTAGGTCTTGTAATGGGCTATCTTCCTGCTGTACCATTTCCTCCTCCTGTTCAATTTCTGCTTCTATTTCTGTTTCCAAATGCTCGGCTGCTTCTTCTTCGGATTGCTCGTCCTCAATTACCACTGGTTGGTTGGCGCTTTCCTGGAGCTTTTCCAGCCTTCCTCGTATCCGAGCTAACCGGGCTGATTTTCTGGGCTCTTCTATGCTTCCTCTCATCCGAGCTAACCGAGCTGATTTTCTGGGTTCCTCTGGTTGCTCGGGTGGATCGATGGTATGCTTGTGTTTTGCCGATTCTTGGTGTATCCCTGGTTGTTCTGATGCACTAGCGACATGTTCTCTGCGTTTTTCCGGTCGTTCTGGTGTGCTTGTAGGATGTTTACGTTTTGGGGATGGCGCTGTCAATCCCCCCCTAATCATTACAAGCAGCTCCTCCCAGCTGCTCTGCTGCTGGGTGAGACTATGGCTAACAACTAGTCGTATTAACCCATGGTGACTAACGACTGACTCTACATGCTGTGCCTTTTTTATGCTTTGTGCAACATCATGTAGTAATGAGTTCAGGAGTGCAGGTAAATTTACAGAGCATTTCTGCTTTAAAACAGCTAAAAGTTTAAGATGTCGTGGTCTTACCACGTCTTTCCTTCCTTCGCAGGTGATGTAGCCCTGCACTATTCTTGCTAACTCCATCCAGGGTTCTCCTAGGGTTGCTGGCAGAACTGAGAACTCCCCTCCCCTTAATTGTCAAACTCTGGCCTTCGTCCTGGAAAATTTCCATGACCTTCTGTAATCGTTCCTTTTTCAATGTCCATACTGGTCCGGTGGCTGGTAGTCCTGAAACTTCTGCAATTATGTCATCGGTGGCCGCTATCCGCTTCCCCCTTACTGTGGAATGATCATCCTGTAAGTTCTGCAGAAATTCCATCGCTACTGTTTCATTAGACTCCTGTAGGCGATTGAAATAATTCAACCATCCTGCTCTTTCCAGGATCTCCCGGGCAGCAGCAGAGATCGTCAACTGCTGAGGCTCGCTTCGAATTGCCCTTCCTCCCATGGTTTCACTATAGATTCTAAATGGAACGGCAACTACGTTTTCTGTTTGAAACACAGAGAGGGTGATAATCGCAAAGGTTTCAAAAACACAGAGTATGCAACAGTGCAACAGAAAGCGATTTTGTGTAAAAATAGAAATGCCATGCCGTTAAACCATGCAAAACCGTCGTAAACTATTTTCCCGAATGGTGAGTTGACACGTAATACAGGGAATGATGAGGTTAACCTCCCCCCCCCGCAATGTGATAGGCTGTCCCAGCCGGCAAATAAAGGGGCGACACCCGATCTGCAACCAAGTCAGAAAGGAACAGCATGTGGAATTATGCTATGTTAAAAAGGACAACGAATTACCGAAATCGAGGCGGAGAATTGATCGCGTATTATATAAGAGGCTGCTGTGTTATGATATGAGGCTAGTGGATAAGACATGTATCGTACTTGCCAAATATCAAGTGGTCATGGTCACTTCCGTTGCCATGATTGGTAATGATAAATGTTCATGCGATGTATAAATCGGGAAATAACATATGATTAGTTCCTAGGATATAAGAAACAAAAGAGTATTAGTATCTTACCCATTGGTGTAACCAAAGTGACTTCAATACCATTAACAGTACTCTGCTGCCAACAGGTGTCCAAAACCTTGGCAGAGTTGTTTTTCCACCCTCGGAACCATGATCCTTTGTGTATACTTAGGAGTGTTGTTATGTCAAAATGTAGACCATTATGCTGGCTTGGTGACCAGTTAACCATAATGCCATTCACGAGGACGGAGCGAAACGTGGGCAGGCCGGCTCGTGATGAGACCTCCTGTTCCAAGGTTCGTTTATTTGATATACCTTTTGGACCATATCCCTGGAGTGGTGGCCATAATGGGAATGCCACTTCACTTCCATCCTCATGATCATGGTAGGCTGGCTCTCGATGAGACCCCCTATCCTGCATTTGACACTTCACATATCATGTTTACATATGTTTTCTTTTTTTATAGAATACTTTTCCTTATTTATACACAAAGGGTGGTTCAACACTCCTTAAGAGTAGGAATGGTGGAAGAAGTCTTATCATCTCAATAGGAAGATATAAGCTTTTTGCTCTTATTCCCAAGTAATAATCAAAAAAGTTTAAGGGGATCAGCATGATAAAGATAACCAATCAGGGCAAAATTAGTAAAACCATGTCAACAAAAGGTAAGAAATAAGTATGTCCTTCCGTTTGTCCTCTTACTGATGCAGAGCCTTATAGATATAGCGATTTATGGTTTGCAGATTTCGGTATGTTGTGATTTTATATTTCATTGCACAAATACATAGCTGTATCTTAAAGACTAGAAAGAAGACGGGCAAAAAGCATCCTCAATTTAGATCAGCAAAAGGAATAAGTTGTTTCACAAGGAGAGCAAAAGTATGCGAGTGGTGTTCCTTTGGAAAAGAAACAACAACGGATGATAAAAAAAAGGAACAGCAAAAATGCAAATGCCGTTCCTTTGGGAAAAGGAACGGCAAAAATAAAAATACTATAAAAACACTCTAAATGCCATTCCTTTGAAAAAGGAACAACAGTAATAAAATAATGCTGTTTCTTTGAAGAAGAAGGAATAGTGGTAACCAAAAGGAACAGCAGAAAACGTAATAATGCCGTTCCTTTGAAAAAGGAACAGCAGAGATCCCGAATGCTGTTCCTTTAGAAAAGGAACAGCAAAACAAGCAAAACCAACATCATAAAAAAAACACGCAGATGCTATTTTTAGAAGGGCAAAAATCGAACTTTGTGAGAGAAAAGGAACAGCAAAAAATGACAAGAAAATATTTAAATGCAAACTTATGTACAAAAATCACTCAAAAAAACAAGAACTTATGTACAAATTGCAAAAAGAAATGAACCCTTAATGAATTACAGGTGAGGAAGATTTCTCTTCCTCTCCTAAGATCTCCATATCGGTGTCTCGGCGTAGCTGCTGGCAAAAGGATTCCCGAGTGAGTGGTTTGCGATAGAGACGGACTCGGTGGCCATTTACTTTGAATGCATATCCAGAACCGTCAATGGTAATTAGAGTAAGGGTTCCGTTGTCATGCACCTTCTGGATTTCGTATGGTCCCAACCATCGAGTCTGAATTTTTCCAGGGAAGTCCTGAAACCGAGAGTCGTATAACAGAGCCCAGTCTCCCTCGTGAAAGACTTTTTTTTTGATGAGCGCATCATGCCATTTAGCTCGCTGCTGTTGAATCAATGCTGTATTTTGTAGTGCAGAGAGCCTAATTTCGTCTAATTCATTGATCTGCTGTAGTCGATTGATTTGTGCCTCGCTTAGATCTAGGCCAACTTCCTGTGCTGTTCGTAATGTTTGGATTTCGAATTCTATGGGAAAAATGGGTTGTTTTCCAAACACTAATTGATAAGGTGACAAACCGGTGGTGCTCCTCCATGTGGTTCTATAGGCCCAGAGTGCTTCAGGTAGTCGGGTAGCCCAATCACGCCTATGTGACGCAATGGTTTTCGTTAGGATTGATTCTATTATCTTATTGCTACTTTCTACCTGCCCATTCGCCTGTGGGTGATATGGAGTAGTGATTTTATGCTGGACGTGATAATTGTTGAGTGTTGCGGCTAATTTATGCCCAACAAATTGTGGTCCTCCATTTGTAATTATTTCCCTAGGAAGGCCATAACGAACAAATAGATGGAACAGGAACTGTATGACAGAGTCCTCTGTGGCTCTTGGCAATGCTTCTGCCTCAACCCATTTGGTGACATATTCTGTTGCCACCAAGATATATGTTTTATGATTTGATGAGGGGTTGATGGGTCCAACGAAATCAAGAGCCCATCGCTCGAATGGTTCGATGACCAACTGTGGTTTCAGAGGCATCTCATCAGCTTGACCAGGTCGTCCTGCGCGCTGGCAGCTGTCACAGGCTTGGACAAACTTCTTCGCATCTTTGAAGATCGTAGGCCAGTAATATCCTGTCTGCAATACTTTATGTCCAGTTCTGCGCTCAGCGAAGTGCCCCCCACACGGTCCATCGTGACAGGATTTTAGGATGTCAAAGATTTCATCTTCTCTAACACATCGCCTGATATGCATGTCTGCTCCTGTGTGAAACAAATAGCCCCCAATCCACGAGAATCGAGAACTTTTCTGAATAATCTGCTTGCGCTCATTAGGGGTTAAATGTTTTGGTAGTTTACCTACTGCGAGGTAGTTGGCAACATCAGCATACCAGGGTGTTTGAACGGCAACAGCAAACAGGTGCTCATCCGGAAATTGATCTTCAACTGCTGCTGCATCACTTGATTTTGGTATTCTCGAAAGAAAATCGGCTACAAGGTTTTCTTTGCCAGGCCGGTCCTTGATTGTGATGTCGAATTCCTACAATAAAATTAACCATCGAGTTACTCTAGCATTTGTGACAGGCTTATTTGCTAAATATTTTATAGCAGAATGGTCTGTATATAAGATAACAGGATAGCCTGTAATATAATGTCTAAATTTATTGACAGCATGTATTACGGCTAGGAATTCTTTTTCAGTAACAGTGTAATTTAATTCAGCAGGGGATAAATTCTTGCTGATGTAATAGATGGCATATGGTTTTTTATCCTCTTCCTGCCCAAGGACTGCGCCAATGGCTGTATCGGAGGCATCAGATGATATCTGGAACGGTAGGTCCCAGTTTGGTCCTTGAAGGACTGGGGCTGTGGATACAAGCTTCTTTAGATCCTCGAAAGCACGGTCACATTTGTCTGTCCAAAGAAAATCAACGTTACCAGTTAGTGCATATAAAGGAGCAGCAATGTGCGAATAATGCTCTATAAATCGTCTATAGTAACCAGAAAATCCAAGAAAGCTGCGTACCTCTGTTTGAGTAGTAGGAGTGGGAATAAGCAAAATTATTTGGATTTTGGCCGGGTCTACCTGAATGCCGGCTGCTGAGACATAGTGTCCTAGGATAAGTCCTTCAGTCATCATCAAGAAACATTTTTCGTTGCTTAAGCAAAGCCTGGTAACAATGCAGCGTTGTAGGACTTTTTCTAGGGTGTCTAGAGCTAGATCAAAATCATCTCCATATGGTGTAAAGTCATCCATGTAAACTTCAAGTCCATCATTTATTAAATCTGCAAAAATGCTAAGGATAGCCCTTTGAAATGTGGCAGGAGCATTACATAGGCCAAAAGGTAGAACTCGATAGGAAAATGTTCCCCAAGGACAAGTAAAAGTAGTTTTATCCTGGTCTTCGGGGGCAATCTGAATCTGATTGTATCCACTGAAGCCATCCAGGAAAGAAAAGAATTTCTTTCCTGCTAAAGTATCTAATACTTGGTCTATGAATGGGAGAGGAAAGTGATCTTTTTGTGTTGCCTTATTTAGTTCCCTATAATCCACACAAATTCTCCATTTTCCGTTCTTTTTTGGTACCACCACAAGCGGAGAGACCCATTTACTATCAGAAATAGGGTAGATAAAGTTGACATCTAAAAGTTTCTGAAGTTCAGCTTTTACCACATCCTTTAGATGAGGGTTAAGTCTCCTTTGTGGCTGACGAACAGGTCTGGCGTCTTTTTCCGTATAAATGTGGTGTGTACATAACTGGGGATCAATTCCTTTCATGTCAGGGTAATCCCATGCAAATGCTTCTTGATATTTTGTTAACAATTGGATGAGCTTAGCTTCCTATTCAGGTGTGAGATTAGCATTGATGTTTAAAGTTTTCCCCGGTGCAATTTCCACTGTTTTACTATTTGCAACAGAAGTAACAGGTATCGTTTGGTCATGCGTATCTTTCATAGGATCTTCCTCCAAGTCATTATCAAATGCTGCTTCCATCATGTGACACTGTGTGCGAGGTTCAGTTTGAGTAATGAAATTATTAATGGCATCGTCTTCTGTTTGGTCTTTGAAATCAAGTGCCTCTTGTATAGTTAATGGAGATCTGATGTTATCAGTAGGGTATGATACAGGGTGCTTATTAGTTTTGATTATCGTGACACTTGGCTGCGCTGGAGGATATAGAACTAAATTCTTGCTATTCGGTCCTCTGGTTATGGTCATATTTCCCTGCCGACAGCCAATGTAGGCATCGGCAGTAGCGAGCCAAGGTCTACCTAAAATTAGCGGATGTCCATCAAGTTGGGTTTTTGGATTAATTATCAGGAAATCGGTTGGATACTCCCAGGATTCTACAGAGACCATGACATCATGTAGAGTACCCTCTGGTCTAACCACAGATCGGTCAGCCAATTCTAACAGAGTAGAGGTGGGTTCTACAGATGTAATGTCGAGCTTCTGGCAAGTTGTGGTTGTTAAGATATTAATTGCAGCCCCTAGATCAACTAAAGCATTAGACAGGGTCTGACCATAAATTTGAACAGTTATAATTGGATTCCCGGGGTCTTCATATTTAAGGGGTGTTTCTCTTCCAGACAATAGATCAGATAAAGTACCGACTACTTGGACTCTTGGGTTATTTGTTATATTCCTCCTTGGTTTCTTTATGCACAATTCTTTGATAGTTTTTGCGTATATGGGAATGTCTTGAATGGCTTGGAGGAATGGGATTTTTATGTACAGATTTTGTAATTCTCCCAGAATGTCAAAGTCAGGATATTGTATGGGTCGAGGTATGGCTAATCGTTCTGGGAATGGAGGAGAGGATGTGGTTGCTTGATTATGAGTTTGTTGCTTATTTACATCCTCGTGTTGTAACTGATGTTCTCTTGGTAACTGATCTTCAATATGAACTGTTTTATCTCCCTTAGTTTCGATTATACATCCAGATCTTAACTGAAGATCATTGCACTCCCTCAGGTCAGGTCCTATTTCTGGTGTTTCTATGATTTGAATAGATTGGACCTGTCTGTTATTTGGATTGGGATCGGGTTGGGCTGGGAGTTGCGGTCTCAGGTTAGACTGGGGATTTTGTTGTAAGGCTGGCAGAGTAGGTTGAGGGAGCGGAATAGTTCCAGTTGGGTGGTACATCGGTCTTTGCCAGCTTGTCTGCCAGGGTGAACTTTGTGAAGTAGAGGGAGTCCATTGTGAAGGATATGGGCCATTTTGCCAATATGGTGGAGTGTAAGGGAAATTCGGCCAACCAGTTTGGTTTGTTTGATTCGGCCATGGATTTGAAGAAGGAAACGATTGTGGTGACCAGTTTGTAAATGGGGGTTGAGATTGATTTTGCCACATACCATATTGTTGAGCATTATACTGTGGGGTTTGAAAGAAAGAGGTTGAGTCCGGAAACATACCAGGTTGTCTCGGCTGCCATTGGCGGCGCTGGTTGATCGAATTCACCGATTCTGGTTCTTCTTCTGCTTCCTTATATACCGCTTTCAATCCGGGAAGTGAGGGGCAGCTCTCTGTAAGGTGATCTTTTGTACAGATGGCGCATGTTTGGACTTTATCCAGTGGACACTCCTTGTGGCTATGTTTTTTTCTGCATCGGGGGCAGAAGATTGCCAAATTCTGTTCTGCCTCCAGCTGCTTCTGTTTAGACTGCACAATATCAAGTTGTGTAGTTAGTGTCCCCATAATATCAGTTTTAAAATTTTCTAATAAATTTCCAATTTCTGCACGTGTTACTCCTTCTGCTGATACTTTGTTATCTCTTGCAAACCGATCGTATTCTGTCGGTTTTATTCTTGTGCTGCCTCTCGAACTCCTGATACACAAATCAATAATGTCAGCAAAACTCTCTTGATAAATATCCCCTTTTCGCATAATGATTAATGTTTCAATCCATTGTTCCTTCATACCCCTTATTAATGCAGTTTTTAACACATTATCAGGTAAAGGTAGTGATGCATAAGGAGATCTTTGTAGATTGTACTGAAAACGTTCCACATACTCCTCTAATGTTTCATTCGGTCTAGCTGTCATTTGAAATATTTCGTCTTTTAATTCCCTAGACCTACAATAATCCTGATATTTTTTTAAGAAGGATTCTTTCATTTGATCCCAATTGTTGATAACCCCGCCACCTAGCCCCATAAACCATCTTAAAGCGGCCCCTTTTAATGTAGAGGGAAATAATTTCAATTTTTGGGGATCGGTGGTGTAATCGTACCCCCTACATAACACATCGAATTCGAATAAGAATGCATCCGGATCTTCTGATGTGAGTCCGTGAAATGTGGGGATATGTTGAAGAGGGATAGCTTTCATGGGTGCATTTGCTGCAGAATCCACTATAGGATATTGTAATGTAGAGGTTTGAGTATTTGGCTGGTTTTGAGCATTTGGTTGGTTTTGAGCCATGGGATCGAATATATGCCAATAACCTTCTGGGATATCTAGGAGGGTATTCCTAGGTTGAGTGGGGACTGTTTTGACAGGGATATTTTTAATAGCGCTTCCTTTATCTGGAATAATGAGAATACCTGAAGATTGGGTTCCTTCGACAATGATTTTCGCAGCACTCCCCTTATCTGGGCTATCTAATGGCTGATTTGTTTTAATAGGCGATTTTGGTTCCTTGGTTTCCCCTGTTTCTCCTTCTCCTTCACAAAAGTTGCTGGAATTCCCTTCCTGCAATAGTTCTGGAGTGGAATTTTCAATTTCTTGAAAGTCCTGCTCCTCAGTTTGACTATGCACCTCAGCACAGGCTACAGATGGTGATCCTGTGGCCTGAAGGGAATCAGTAGGCAGTTTAGAAATGTTTTTCCTAGGGCCTACTGATGGCTGAGATTCTGCGTTCTTATATATTTTGTCTATGAAGGTTGTTCGGCCAAGGGTCACCGGCCCCTTAGCTTTTTCAGACTTGGATGGGGGTTTGATATTCTTTTCTGGTCTTTTCTGCTTAGTCATGCACTCAAAAATGAACTACCAACTTTTATTCAAACAAAGCAAAAACAAATCTGTTAGGAAAGCGGATAGTGGAGCAGGGTTTTTACATGCTCTGCACGTAGGTTCTTACCTTCCGTTTTTAGGATCCAACTCCTCCCTAGCAGGCTCGTACACTACTCTGAAAAAGACAAATGGCTACACTCTTTCCCCGGCAACGGCGCCAAAATGTGGAGCTATAAAAAGGGTCTCTTTCACCTCTGATTACCTCACATTAATATGTCAATCCGGGAGCGTTTTGTTATTACAAAGAGTGACTCAATCTGAGGCTATCATTTGTCAGAGTAATGCTAGTAGTACAGTGCTTAAGAAATACAAATCAGCAGTTTTGCTATCTTGTAACTAAAATTATAAGAATCTGATACCTCAGTAACTCAACAACACCATACGGTCAGAGTTCAGCAGTGACCATATCCATGGAAAATGACAGAAAGAGAAGTGGGCAGCATGAACCCGAGCCCAGGAACTGGGCAGTGGCTGCCAAGGCCTCATAAGCCTGGATCATCTCTCCGCCGACAATGCAGTAAATGGGAACTTATCATGGATGAACAACAGTATAACATTCTAGAATGAACAGTAAAATTAAAACTGACAGCAATGAAACACTAAGACCATGAGACGTAATAAACATAATCTAATAACTCAAGTATATCTTTACAATCATGTGTATTCTTCACTCAAAAAGGAAAATTCACACGAATACCACTAATAAACAATGATTAGTGTTGATAAATTATGAGAACTGACACTAATAAATCCGGAAAACAGCACACACTGCTGGATAATGTCAGAAATCATTTGAACCAACAGGAATACAACTGTGCTTCCAAACAGAACACTATCATTTATGAATCCAACGATTATGAAGAACACTACCTCAAGCGAATGTATGACACGAATGTTTAATATACAAGCTCTGTAACAGAACAGTAAGAGTATTTAATTAAGGCTGATAACATGTAATGAACTCTGAATGAATCAATAACATAATGCAGAGTCAATCCACGTTTCCACCTGTAAAAACTTCAATGATTTAATCTTAACAGAGCATGTAATATCAACTCATGAAACATATCGAATTACCAAATAACAATAATAAACAAACCACGCAGAAATCAAGTCGTAATGGTACAGAAGCAAGTGTCCTCCGGGGTCGGGCCCTTAGCCTCCAAGGATACACCGCTTTAAGTTAATCCAGACGCAGAGATGAAATAATCACCAAGCTTTTATTAATGCATCGGTCAAAAATACATTGAACCAGTTCTCAACGAGACTTAATAATCAAAGCTGATGTTTTACAGAAAATTACATAAAAGCGTATCCTATATATCAAGCTAACGGTGTTGTCCCTTTATATAAAGGCGACGGCGGAGATGTCCAAGTAACATGATAAATAAAGCAGCGATCCCTCAGGATCGAAGATCCTGAGGGATTCGCCAAACTGTTAATTCTTCATCCTTTCCTTTCTTTGGCGCCGAGCTGGTGTCTTCTCCTTCTTTTCCGAGCCGATTTGCTGTAATCTATTTAGCCTTATTTGCATTCGGTTCACCTTCAGAGGGACAGCAGTTATCTCGACTTTGTCTCTTCCTTTGGAGCGGCAATTCCTCGTTTTTTCCTTTTCCTGTTCAGAAAATAACCATTATTAGTGGTTAAGTCTTGCATATCAATTTCCACATGTTTTATTATAATTCCTTATTACTTTCCAAATTCATGAGACAAAAAGGTTTACAAATTCTACTAAAAAGCCACTGAAATAATCATCAAAAACATACCTTTTCAGTACTCCACAGTGGTTACCTCTAATATTCTTTAAACCAAAAAATAAAAAAAAGCCTTTGAGAATTATTGGAGTGTTAACATCTTGGCGACCATATTGGGGAACTAACCAATCCTCAGTGTTTAAAACTAATCTTAAAGGAAATAATTTTATTTAACTTTTCACCTTAAGATTGTTTTAAAGGGTTGTTAGTAAAATTTTCATAAAAAGCTGAAATTATGGCTTCCAAAAGAGTATACTATACCAAGTCTAATCCATATCTAGAACCTATTGTAATAGTAGATAATTCTAACAAAATTGTAAAGAAAAACAAAAAAGTAGAAAATTTAGGTAATAAAAATTCATTGATCAAAGAAAATTCTCTTTCCAATAAATTATCAAGTTTACAAGGCATTGAATTTGATTTAACTTTTGAGCAATCTTTGTTTAGAACTAAATCAGAAAGTGACATACATAATAATGTAATAGATCTTGATTTCATTTCATTCATTGAAAGTAAGAAGGAAATTGTTTCGCTAGATTTAGATGAAAAATCCCTAGAATTTTATGATAAACTTGATGCTTTAACTGCAACTTTGATTAAGGAAATTGATGAAAATTATTTTCAACGTTCATTTGAATTAATTGCTTTATCTGCCTATACCCCTAAGCCTTCTACCTGTCATTTAGATACCAGTCATTTAAAATCTATAGTTTCATCCTTGTTTAGTACCACCTCATCTATTATTTCCACCACACGTCATTCCACATAACCCTTCATTCCTAAGCTTCCACTTCAACCTAGAGTTTTATTTCCAGCCCAAAATAGTGCAAGTTCATCCTCTAGCATTTCTGCTGCATTTTCAAGCACTTCAATCACATTTCCAAGCTCCTCTTCTATCATCCCAAATACATCTTCAAGTGTTCCTACCTCATCTGCAAGTGTTTCACCTCATCACCAAGTACCTCAAACTTACTTCCTAGCCAAGCTAGAATCCAAGCCATGGTGGCCAGATATGCCCCATTGGTCCTACAAGCCCCTCTACATGCCATGCCCCAAGACTATCAAAGAACAATATTTCAATTTGATGGTACTAGTCACTACACTACCCAACAACATGTTAAAAAAATGACAGATTAATTTGAATTGCATGAAATAGATGAAGCTGATGTTCAAATGAGACTTTTTGCTCAAACTTTAGCTGGTGATGTAAATAAGTGGTTTAAAGGTTTTCCTACTGGTAGTATTGTTGATTTACCTGCTTTCCATAGGATGTTTCTTAATATATGGGAAAAGAAAAAGAATCCATTACAAATTTTATCTAAATTTGAAAAGATAAAAAGAGCACCTAATGAAACAGTTCAGGACTATTTTACAAGATGTAACAATATTTACAATGCAATTCCTGCCAATCTTAAACCTCCTCCTAACTCCGCCCTGATCAAATTCTCCGATGGATTTGATACATATATGGCTTACCAACTGAGGGAGAGAAACCCAAAAACCTTAAAGAAGATGCAAATTAATGTTGTAAGCGTAGAAGCAAATTTTTTAGCCAAGAAAGCTAGATTAAGAAATGAAATAACAGTGAAAATAAAGGAGGAACATCAACCTCGGATCTAAAAATAGATAACTTAGCAAAAACATTAGAAAGAATGATGGATAGATTAGATAATATGGAAAGGAAGCCATAGTAGGATAATCAACAACAAGGCCCTCAAATAAGAAATCCCAATTTCAGGAAAAACACCAACTCTGGTAAATCTAGAGAATCAACACCTGATCAAACAATAAGACCACCTTTCCAAGAGAACTATGCTGAAAGTTCTCACCAAAACAAAGATGATGAAGACACTGAGATTAATCTAATGGGCATTAATGATGATAATACAATTTTTGTTACACAAGAAGAACATGAATTATATGAATAACAATAGTTACAATTAGAATATGGTGAGTCTTTTGATTACAAGCAAGGTTATGAGTTTGCAATTAATGAATTTCATAAGCAATATAACCTTAGGAGTAAGAAAAATGTAGAAGCCCCTACTAAGAAATATGCCCAAACTCAAACAAACAAAATAGTAGAAGCTCCTACAACCAAGGTATTGCAAATCCTCCCTAGGGAAACCCAATAAAACTCTAGTTCAAATCAGAAAAATTCAAATCCTAATAAGAAATTTTCTAGTTCTAAAATTGCACCCGGTCCTAAATTGTTGACATTACAGATATTTATGTTCAAACATCAGCTGATCCTCAAAAATCTGCTGCTACTAAGACAACAACTTCTGCTAAAACAACAATTTCAGATCCAAAAACATATGCTGCTGATCCAAAATCAGTTGATCCGAAAACAACAACTGCCAAAACAGTTGCTGAAACTTTCAAAACTGCCAAAGTTACCACTGCAACTCAAACTATACCTGAAAAGAAGATTAAAAGTAGCAAAATAGTGGAAACAAAAACAGAAAATGAAATTTAACCAATTGTAGAAAAATAAGAGAAACATACTCAAACTATAGTGACAAAAGAAGAAATAATTCAGTTAGGAAAAACACAAGAACCATTCAATATCCAAATTGAAAATGCCAAACTGAAGATACCAATTCCTTTAATAGAGTTGGTTAAGCATGATTTATACAAATCACATAGCACTGACATATTAAACATAAATAAAGGAGAAGACTCTGTCAATTTGAGTGATGACCAACGAGAACTCATTTTTGGTCCTGAGGTAAATGTGTTAGGGTCCTATTATAATAGGATTCATAATTTTTGAATTGACTTTGATTAGTCTTGTAATATGCACATACTTTTCTTTCTGCAAATTGTTTTCCCATATTAGAAAAAATAAGATAAAAAATGTAAAGAGGGTAAGAAAAATCAAAGGACTTGAAAAGAAAAATATCAAAAAAGAATAGAAAAAATGGACCCCAAACAAAAAGAGTTGAGAATAAGTCATGAAAGTGATGCAAATCTAAATGCCACTACTGTTACTTTTTACTACAGAATAAATGATTATGTGCAGCTTGTTCAAAATGCCATAATCCATGATTAGTCAAATAGCTTAATCTGAGCCCTTGGAAGAAATAAAGATAGAACTAGTTAGTTTTTTGTTTTAAAAGAAAAATGAACAAGGGTTTGCAAGCTCAAATGCACCCAAGGTAAATGAAGAAAAAATGTTTGGGTAGCATAAGGGTGTTGGAAATATGATGTAATGTGTTATCCTTGATGGTAACCTACTTGATGAAGTTGTCCTTGATGGAAACCTACTTGATGAGTTGCCTATGATAAGCGACCTATGTGTTAAAGATGTACGAATGATGTATCTACAGATCAGTTCAGATGTGACAAAGAAAATAATTCCAGTAAGTGACAGAGAAATGATAAATATAATATGTCACAATGTATACACTACTTTTGTGAAGGCAACCCACGTATGGATGCAATGTATACGCTAATTTTGTGAAGGGAACCCGCATATACATTCAGGGTTAGCATATACGCAATTTTTACGAAGGGAAGTTGCATATACACGTGGAAACGAATACTCCAAGTCGTGTATGCCTTTTGCGCTCTAAAATTATGATACCAAGGGGCATTACCATGGTATTAGCCCACAGTATTGAGCGTTGCATTGTCTATTTGATTCCGTCCAAGAATACCATCGTAATTTGTGTGGTTTTGATTCATGGTATTGGTAAAAGCTAAATCTATATAAGGAAAAGAAGATCATAGTGCAAAGTGTGCATGTGTAAGGGTTGTTAATGAATAGATTTCTCTAAGGAATATCTGCATGGATGATCTCTGTTTTTAATTGATATATTTGAATCTATGATGCACCCATAGATATAGTAATGGTTCTAGATCTCCAGATTTGATGATGATGAATCTCTAGAATGACCTACTGAAGAAAGGATGAAGAACTGGCGCAAGTCTGCTAAAGAAAATGAATAAAGTTGGGTAAGTTTTATAGATCTAGTCTATTCTGCAAAATTTATTTTTACAGCTCTATACGCTAGTTGGTTTCAATAAAAGCGCGTATATACGTGGCTTCAATAAAGCAAAGTAGTGTATGATAATTAAATTAATCACTGTTCAGGGATAAGTTTGTATATGCATATCTATTATGAAGTCTGGGTTATTTCTGCAGTTCTGGTTACATTGTTTACACTGTTCTAATTGAAGTATTGGGCAAAGTTTATGATTGTTGATAAATGGTTATGTTGATGCCGTTTGATCCAGTATGAAAATTGATGAAACATGGTCTGCAGTGGGTATGAAGGTTGAAGCCTTCAGTTTGGAAGTAGAAGCTTCCTGCCAGTAGAAGCTGGTGTTATGTTCAGGGGGTTGAAGCTCCCTTTTAGGAGTCGCCGGTAAATAAGAAGAAAGGGGGTTGGAGCTCCCTTCCAGTAACAGCTGGTAAACAAGTGAGGGTTGTAGCCTTCTGCAGGTAGAAGCCTGCGTACTGATATGAGTCCGCATCAGTACATTGTTGTAAACAATTTTCCATATAATAAATATTGAAGACAGAGATAACAACAACGGTAGTTTTCTCCCGAATCGAGTTTCCACCTTAAATATTGGTGTTCATGTGTGTTATACTTGTGTGATGTTTTATACTGCTATTACTGCACATATTTACTGATTATCTAAACTGAGGCATAACTGATAAATCTAATCTAAAGACTGTTTCTGAGAAGTTTTCTAAACTGGAAATTTATATCAGTATACACTAGTTTCTTTTAGCATATCTGCGTGTATACGCGAGTTCGGTTCATAAAATCCGCGTATGGAATTCTGCAAAAGATAAAGTTAAATTTATTAATTGGAGTTCTAAATGTTTGATTCACCCCCCCCCCCCCCCCCCCCCCCCTCTTAGTATTTTTCCCAACAAAGGGTAGGCAAAAGCAGTTTTTACAATCATGGATAAGCAGAAATTGGTCAATTCACTCACTAACTTCCTTCAAATAGTTATCCCCCTTGTACAAATACTTCATCCCCTACATTTTGATGATTTATGCTTCATTTTCCCTTTTCCCATCATCATTCAGTTTCACTCACAAAACCCCCTTTTCCTAAGTGTAAAACTCATTTTACTTAGGGAAAGTAAAACCCTTGAATAATTTCCCTTTACCCCAAAAAATACCCAAAATCCCAAAAAACATTTTATCCTAAGTTTAAACATAAAAATATTATATTGGGACTTTCTACAATAGAACTTATTCCTTTATTATTTTTTACATAAAACTTAGTCTATTCTTTATTATTAACATATTAACTTATATATTAGCCCCTTATTAAGATTTATATCCCGTATTATATTTAATTCCTTTTATTATTATATCCCAAACCCATATTTTAAGGTTTAGCCTATGTTTTATTCCCCACGTGATTATTATTCCCGCTCCCATAGGTTAAAAGTATTCCTCTTATAAAAATAGCCTGCCCTATGTTAATATTACACTTATATTCGTTGCATTTGTTAATAAAACCCACACCCGCCTATCGTATTCCATAACTAAACTATGTATTAAAATCTGATATTTTAATACATTTTCTGCTCCCATCGCATATATAATCCCGAGCCCCACGCCTTTGACCCCGTAGCTTCATCGTTAAATCTCGATCGTTCGCTCCTATCCGCTAGATCTAACAATGCAGATCACCTATCACAGATTTGATTGCACGATTGTTAAACAAATCAAAACTTGCGATAAAAGTTGTTTAAACCTTTTCTCTCCCCTCCACGCGTCCCTATTCTATTGGATCACATCGATCCTCCCTATCCTGCTTACCACCTTTCGTTGTAGAGAAAACCGCCTGGCGGTAATATCCTCCCCCGCGCTTAAACCACCATTCTGTTGGAAATGACTTGCGTTTAATGCATTTAATATTCACTAAAAATGCTTATAAATGACCGAAATGCATTCATTTCAAGCCTTTGTTACCATTTTTGCGCACAAATTCCCTTTGCAGACTGAGAAAAGAACTTTGCCGCCTCTTTTTTACCTAAAAAACAAACAGAATTCGTCACAACAATTGCTACAATACTGCAGAAGCCTCCAGACTACATATAAAGGCCAGAAGAAGCTTTTGAAAGCTTTTCACACCCCACGAAACCCTTCTTCATAGCAAAAATTTCATTTTCATAGGTATTCTTCAGAGCAAGAGACTCATTCCTTAATTTGAAAGAATTATACTGTTAATTAAAGCCTTTAAAAAGCATGTATACCTAAGGAACAACCATATTGCTTCATAAAATCATTATTCCTGCAAAGCTTGAGTATTACTTATAGTTTCTGAAGCTGTGACCTGTTTTAAAGCAAATTTGAAGTGATTTTAGCTATCTGCAGGCTTTAAAATCCCTTTGAGACATCCAAATCCCTTTCTACAGTACTCATAAACCCGTTTTCAAAAAATTTGATGTTATAGGATTGCTTCATCACAGAAATTTCACTATTTCATCACAGAAATTGGTTTTTTTATACAAAATTGACAGTTTTGAGTCAGAGTGTTCAGAAATATCGTTTTTCTGTTCAAGATAGAACCTATATTATATCTAAAGTCCTTTTGTAAATTGTTTAAACTTACAGAAGTGTTTCACAGGCCTAAAAATAGAGTTTTAAAGGTTAAGAGTGTTTAAACTGATAAATCAAACCTATCAATGGCATCCAAAAGCACTGTTGTGATCAAACCTCTACAACATCTTGTTGTAGATGTAGAACATACTCCATTGGAATATGTAGAGTTCAAAATCACAGATCCTGTAACAGAGTTTAACCTCCTTGATCTCCACTGCTGGAGCTAAGAGAAATCCTTGGATTAGAAAGATGATGTGTGTAGCTAGGAATCAAATTTGCCTAAGTATGTTATTCCACACATTCATGAATGCCCAGAAGCTATCAGATTATGTCAATATTTTTATTCTCCAGATCAAAGATCCATTGTCAATTCTGAAAAATAAATTTTGTTTACCATAACAGCTGAATCTATCAACCAGATGCTTCAATTGCAGCTTGAGCCTAATGCAGTCCCTTTATCTATTGAAGCTCTCACCAAGTTCTACTTAGAGCTAGAATTTCCAAGAGATTCCAAATCTTTCAAACCTTTATGCCATCCTATGTGGAAATTCCTAAGCTCAACCCTCCATATTCCTCTTCTAAATTCTCAGAAATAACTAGACACATTATTTCCATGTTATATTTTATCCTTGGATATTTCACAGATGAACATGCTGATGCATCAGTACTTGGTTTCTTGTCCATTTTTGTACCTAACCAACCTCCTGCAATTATCTTTGATTTTTCCCAGTATATTCCTGATAACATCCATGAACAGCTAGTCAAACTACCTACTGAAGGTGTCTTTAGGTATAATTCATTTCTTTTCCACATGTTCCTTTATTTGTAGTCAGAAAAGTTTCCTATAACTCTTGAGAAGATGGATGTGGAAGGAAATCCACAATATGTTGTATTCTAGACTTCCTTGATCAGGAAGGAGTCAAATGAATTCAATTATGCAGATTTTACAGATTATTTCATCCATCCATTGGTCAATCTACTAAATAACAGTGTTCAGCCTAGGATCAGCAATGAAATCAAGAAAGTTTTACAGTTGTCTGAACAAAGCAGGAAATGTGATTGGTATTTATACCAAAATCACACTGAAATCAGAGTTTATGGGTCAAACCTCGTTCCTTACAAGTTGCCAAAATATTTACCTATGAGGTTGTTGGCTTTAGAGTATATAAGAGAGATTTTGAACTCATATTCTATAAATTTCTTGGCTGCAAAGAAGAAAACCCAATTTAAATTGAAAAATCAAGTGGGTCAATTCATATGTAATAACAGAGAAGCAGTTGTTAGAGTACAAATTCAGCACTAGCTTTCTTTGGTAGTATTATCCCTATGGTATAATCAGCAAAATGAGAGTTAAATGTAAATTAACTCCATACATTCATGAAAATAATCCTGATATTGAGAAATTTTCAAACCAAACTGAATGGTTAGAGAATACACTGGTAGAAGCTGATAAGTAGAGTGATACTAGTCACATTTTGTAGACTCCAACTTAGGAAGACAGAAGCATGAAAAGAAATAGGGAAGAAGGGTTTTACCACTACAGAAACAAATTTCAAACTTAGGTACAACAAGAAGCAAAAGATTAATCCTGCAGACCAAGAAAAAGAGACAGTAGACATCATTGACATAGAGATTCCAGAACAAGACATTGTACCACCTACAAACATTGAAAATGAACAACAACAAACCACTTCTAATACATAGTTGATCCAAAAAACAACAAAGTATAGAAGTGTCATCATCAAAGAAAACAAAAGAGAAGGATATGGACATCAAGGAAAGGTATAAGGAGATTAAAGCTAAAAATGAAGAAATCAAGAATGAAATATACTCTTAGTACTTTTAGCAGACCCCTAGCATACAAAACAGGTTGCTTTCAACCTTTGATTACAAGAACAAAAAAATGCTAATGAAAGTGCTTCAGCCGACAGTGCCAACTCCTAAAACAACATCTGATTATAAAAAGGTTGATCTTGAAATCCCAGTCTAGGATATTCATCCCCTGGACCAAATTGAAATCCATAAATAGAGTTCAGAGATGCTTTATTCCACAATGACTAAAAAAGAAATGAGTTCTCAAAAGCTTCAGAATACTTTGATAAATGTAAGAGATCAGATCAAAGTTGAGAAAGATTCTTCATATGAAAAGGATATCAGAATCAAATCCTTGGAGGAGTTACTGATTGAGGTAGGTTATGATCCTAATAATGTAAAAGCTACAGAGGAACTAATAAAAAGAAAAATGCAAATATTGTTGCACTTAGGAAACAATCAAAATTGCCTCCTACAGAGCATCCACAAGCCAATAAGATTTTACAGGAATCTAATCAAAAGGATGAGATGATGAGTCTCATATTGCAGCTGACAGCCCAGATTAAAGAGATGGAGATTGAGATGGACAAATTGGTCCAAGAAAAAGAAGCCACCAAAGCACAAGAATTCCCTGCTACTGTAATTACTGTGGTGACAACAACAGTGCCATCTACTCTAGTAGAAGAACTAGCTCCAAATGTTCCATTGGCTACAACAGTGCCAGTAACTTTATCAACAACTTCTTCCACTGAGTCTTCCACTACAATAGTCCAGCAATTAGATGATGCAAGTAAGTTGGTAAAGGCAATGCAGGACATGTCCATACAAACCAATGAAATAAATAGGTTAAAGAAACAGATTAAAAATCTTGAAGATGCCAAGAAGCTTGCACGGATTAATGCCAAGAATGAAGAGAAAAAGGCCAAAAGGTTAAATGAACAACTCAAGAAATTGGAAACAAAATTGACTTTGAAAGAACCTATGGCAGATGTTAAAAACCAATTATGGTCCAATATCATTGAAGCAGTCAATGATACTTGGCCATCTATACAGGTAATTTATGAACATAAAGATTTACTGAAAACAACAAAGGAAGAAATACAAAAGACCAAAGAGGATCTAGGTAAAAAACCTAAAGAGGCATTGGAAATTATCAAATTCCTCAATTCCAAAAATAAACAAGAATTTGATGAAATTAGAATTACAGATAGAACATAAACCATACTTGAAGTAAGAAAGGTAATTTCCAAAAAGAACTTGATGAAACAATTAGAGAAAAAGTGCCAAAACATGGATATAGCAATGACAAGATTTATGATAAAATTTGATATTTTAAGGCAAAAGGGCCTTCCAAATATTCTGGTAATCAATGAAAAATTGATGAAACGAGAATATTATAACAAAAAGATAAGAGAATTTGCTAAAGAATAGGTAAACAAATCAAATTGGCAGGAAATCCCAATAGGGAAATTTTTGTATAAAAGTTTTGAAAATCTGTTTTACTTACAACATGAAGTAAACCACCTTTTTGTGATCAAACCAACATTTGAAAAATACACTGAAGCTGATGAAAACTTCAAAAGACTTATGAAGATCAAATTGCTCGAATCTGAGTTCTGGGAGAAAATGAATGATCTACTGTAAAGATCAGATTACAGTGATGAAAGAGCATGAAAGGCAAAAACATAGTTTGATGTCTTTTACATCAGCAGTAAACAGTTTTCTGCAGTAAAAATGTATCAGATGAAAGATGAAGATCAAAACAAATTGAAGATAAAACTACTAGCGTAAGGGACACCTCATTTGTCCAGTTGTAGCCAAAATCCAAACAACAAGCTATTTTATTTCAATAAAGAGGATAGCTAGCAATTAGTTAGACAGTTGTCATTATCTTCTTGCATGAAGATTTTTTATTTTCCAAGAAAAATTCCTAAGATTATTCTAGGATATTTTGTACTAGTTTTTGTATAAATACTTCATCATTTAAAGTATTTAGTGTGGATTAATTGTTAAACATTTATGTAGCTGTAATATTCTGAACCCAAGGGATTTTTTGTATCAAGTTCAAGTCAGCAGACTGGATCACAGGAAATAAAGTATCATATTACAAGATTCATGTGCTAGGCCACTGCAGTGAAGTATTTCACTTTTCATTTTGTCAAATTTCTTATGTTTTCCATCCATTAATGAATGTGTTCTAAATTTTAATGTGAAATCAGGAATTGTTATTTCAGAATTTGTTAAAAGCACTCTGTTATTGACTGATTTTCATTTAAATGTTTTCTACTGATATCCAGACTAGGGAACCCTTAAATGCTCCCTGATTTCGATTGACCTCTGCCTTTTCACTCCTTATCCAGATTTAAGAACCCTTAATTGCTCTTTATCCTGATTAAAACCATTTCACCATCAGCCTTTGAAGATCTAAAGTGAATCTTCTATCTTTCCCTGCAAACATTTACCTTTATACCTTGATCCTGATCTGAATGCTTGACACATTGAATCCATCTACCCAATGGAATAGATATCTATAGCTATCCATCTTAGTAAGTGATTATCCCGCCAAACCAAATCAAAACCCCAAAACCAATTTTCTCCATATAACTAGCCTAAAATCAAATATAATCAACAATGTTAAATATTATAGAGAGAGCCCTCTTTGAGCATTAGGAAGGCTAGATCCTAAGGCTTAAAAGTAGGTTTGTGGTTACCTCTGATATTCTTTAAACTATAATAAAAAATCTCACAACTTTGAGAATTATTAGAGTAATAACATACTGGCGACTCCGCTTGGGAACTAACCAATCCTCAGTTTTAAAATAGATCTTAAAGGAAATGTTTTCATTATATTTTCACCTTAAGACTGTTTTAATAAGTTATGAGTATATTTTCATAAAAAATTGTAATTTTGGCTTCCAGAAGAATTTACTATACCAGGTTCAATCCAGATTCACAACCTCCTGTCAAAGTAGATAATCCTGATAGAATTGGAAAGAAAAATAAAAGAGTAGAAGATTTAGGTGATAAAGTTTCATTAGTCAAAGAAAATTCCCTTCCAAAACAACTTTCAAGTTTACAAGACATAGAATTTGATTTAAATTTTGAACAATCTTTATTCAGAACCAACTCAGAAAGTGACTTACATAATACTGTTATAGATCCTGATTTTATTTTATTCATTGAAACTAAGAAGGAAACTGTTTCAGTAGATTCTGAGGAAAAGTTTTTTGAAGTTTATGATAAGCTTGATGCCATAACTGCTACTTTGATTAAAGAAATAGATGAAGCTTATTTACAACATTCAGTTGAATTGAGTGCTTTATCAGCCTATACCCCTAAGCCTTCTACCAACCACTTAGATACCAGCCTTTTAGAATTTGTAGGTTCATCTTTATTCACTACCACTTCATCCATTATTTCCACCACACTTCATTCCACAAATTCATTTTTCCTAAGTAACCATTCCAACATAGAGTTTTATTTCCATATCATACCACCTCAAGTTCATCCCCTAGTATTTATGCTGCATTTTCCAATACATCACTCTCATTTCCAAGTACCTCTTCTAGCATCCCAACTTCATATTTTAATTTTTCAACCACATTTTCTAGTACATCTTCTTATATCCCAATCTCATCTGCAAGTTCTTTAACTACATCAGCAAGTACTTATGGTTCTTCACCAAGTACTTCTAACTTACCTCTTAGTCAAGCTAGAATTCAAGCTATGGCTGCTAGATATGCTCCCTTGGTCCTACCAACACAGTTACATGACATGCCCCAAGATTATCAAAGCAAAATACCTCAATTTGATGGAACCACTCATTATACTGCACAACAACATATCAATAAGATGACATATTATTTTGAGTTGCATGAAATTGATGAGGATGATGTCCAAGTAAGAATTTTTGCTCAAAATTTAACTGGTGAGGTAAAAAAGTGGTTTAAAGGTCTAAATGCTAGTAGTATTGCTGATTTAACAGTTTTTCATAGATTATTTCTTAATAGATGGGAAAAGAAGAAAAATCCACTACAAATCTTATCTGAATTTGAAAGCATAAAAAGAGCACCAAATGAAACAGTCCAAGATTATTGTACTAGATATAATAGTATTTATAATGCAATTCCTGCTAATCTTAAGCCTCCTCTAGACTCTGTCCTTATCAAATTCCCTGATGGATTTGATACATATATAACCTATCAATTGAGAGAGAGGAATCCTGAAACCCTAGAGCAGATGCAAAGTAATGTTGTTAGTGTAGAGGCAAATTTGTTAGATAGAAAAGATAGATTAAGAAATGAAAGAAGAGTGACAATAAAAGAAGAAACATCTACTTCAGATTTGAAAATAGATCAATTAGCAAAAACATTAGAGAGAATGATGGATAGGTTAGATAATATGGAAAGGAAGCCACAATGGGATAACCAACAACAAGGATCTCAGATTAGAAATCTCAATTTCAGGAAAAACACCAACACTGGAAAATTTAGAGAATCAGCACCTGACCAAACAAGAAGACCACCTTTCCAAGAGAACTATGCTAAAAGTTCTCATCAAAATGAAGATGATTAAGACATCATTAATATAATTGGAATTACTGATGATAACAACATTTTTCTTACACAAGAAGAATAGGAGTTATATGAATTACAATAGCTACAATTAGATTATGGTGAATCATTTGATTACAAGTAAGGTTATGAGTTTGCAATCAATGAAGTCCATAAGCAATATAACCTTAGGAGCAAGAAAAATGTAGAGCCTTCTATTAAGAAATCAACTCAAACACAAACAAAGAAAACATTAG
Source organism: Pinus albicaulis (assembly GCA_034641835.2). Taxonomy (NCBI): domain Eukaryota; kingdom Viridiplantae; phylum Streptophyta; class Pinopsida; order Pinales; family Pinaceae; genus Pinus; species Pinus albicaulis. The sequence goes on along the minus strand of CM076577.1, from coordinate 1,486,312,041 downwards.
AGGCTCCTACTGCTAAAGTCCTACAAATTCTCCCTAGAGAAACCAAGCAAAACTCTAGTTCAACTCATAAAGTTTCAAGTCCCAAAATTTCACCTAGTCCCAAAATTGTTGACATCACAGATGATGTTGTCCAAACAACAACAGATCCTTAAAAATTTGTTGTTTCCAAGACAACCAATTTTTCTAAAACAACAATTTCAGACTCCAAAACACCTACTACTAATCTAAAATCAGCTGATCCTAAAGCAGCCACTACTAAAACAGCTGCTAAAAACACAAAATCTGCAAAGACATCTACTACTTCTCAAACTGTCCCTGAAAATAAAATCAAAAGTAGTAAGATAGTAGAAACAAAAACATAGAATGAGAAACCAAATGTAGAAAAAGAAGACAGACACACCCAAACTACAGTTACAAAAGAAGAAATAATTCAGCTAGGAAAATCACAAGCTCCATTTAATATCCAAGCTAAAATTGCAAAATTGAAAATACCAATTCCTTTACAGAATTGGTAAAACATGACCTATACAAAACACATATCACTGAAACATTAAACATGAATTATGGAGAATATTTAGTAAATTTGAGTGATGATCAACCAGAATTAATCTTTGGTCCTGATGTTAATGGGAAACAGCAAGATGGAGCAGTTCCACCTTTCTACATTAGCTTAACTGTTCATGATCAGATTTTACATAATGCAATGCTAGATTCAGAGGCCTCACACATTTGATGCCAAAAGCAATAATGGAAACCTTGAATTTAGACATCACTAGGCATTACAAAGATCTCTTCTCATTTGATTCCAGTAAAGTGAAATGTTTAGGTTTGATAAAAGATTTATGTGTTACTTTAGTTCAATATCCTGGAAAAAGCATAGTCATGGACATTTTAGTAGCTGACATCCCTCCCAAATATGGAATGCTCTTATCTCGCTCATGGGGAGCTAAATTGCAGGGATCTCTACAACTTGATATGTTTTATGCAACAATATCAGTTTTTGGCCAACCAAAGAAACTTTACAAAGAAACATTAATGAAGTACATGGTTAGTAGTGTAGAAATACCTAGAAACTATCCTATTCACTCTACACCATCTGACATGGACTCATTCATTTTATGTAATTTTGAAACTGGAATTGAAAACAATACTGAACTAAAGCAAGAAAAGAAAGCACGAGATAGTGAAAACATTTTTCATGAATCATTATGGCACCTAGATTTTGATGGATCAGTCAATAAATTAGGAGCAGGAACAGGAGTTTGGATACACAATATGGAAAAAATCATGTAGAGGGTCATGCTTTTAGATTAAATTTCTAATGTACAAAAAACATGGCTGAATATGAAGCTCTTATTTTAGGACTACAGATTGTTAGAAATTATGGGAGACTCAGAGTTAATTGTGAAACAGATAACTGGAGAATATTTTGTATATAATCCAAGATTAAGCCAATATAGAGATATTTTTTTAGATTTGATTAAGGAATTGTTGGAATGTGACTTTTTTGCAATCCCAAGAAAATAGAACATACAAGCTCACAGCTTAGCAACTTTTGCTAGTACCTGTAATCTTCCATTTCAACCAAATCATAGATATACAACAAAAGTTAAACACAGGCCTAGAATCCCAGATAATCTTAAATATTGGCAAATTTTTTCATAGGATGAACAGATTTATCATTTCATGAACAATGAAGGAGAATTTCAGGATTGTAATATAGACACGGATTGTACAATAGATCCAAATTTATATAGTGGAATTGATATAAATAAAATAGATGTAAATAACTTAAATTTTGCTAAAACCAGTAAATTTAGTCAATTAGACATAGATAATTTAGAGAAAGTAGAGGTTGAAGAATTAGTAGATGATGAATATGATATTTTAAACCTCAAGGACAACTATTTACCTAAGGGATTAGCCCCTTTAGAAGATATGTTTGACTCTAATGATGTTGCAATGAAACCTAAGATGGAGCCATTAATATCTGATATTGAGGAGTGTAATATAGGAACAAAGTTAAAACCTAAGATGATTAAACTTTAAAAAGCCTTACCTCATGAAGAAAAATTAAAATACGTAGCTCTGTATAAGGAATTTTAGGATGTATTTGCATGGAGTTATGAGGAATTAAAAACCTATGACACTAGCATAATACAGCATAAAATACCCATAAAAGAAGACCAAAAACCTTTTAAACAGAAGCTTAGAAGGATCAATCCAGCTATTTTGATGCCTTTAATTGAGAAAGAGGTTAAGAGAATGTATGAAGCCCAAATAATTGCACCAATCAGATATTGTGATTGGGTTTCTAATCTAGTTCCCACTAGGAAAAAGACAGGAGAAATTAGACTGTGTGTTGATTTCAAAAATTTAAATAAAATGTCCTTAAAATACAACTACCCTCTCCCAAAGATGGATCACATTTTACAGAGGGTGGTTGGTTCTTCCAGAATTTCATTACTTGATGGATTCTCTGGATATAACCAGATTCTAGTCCAACCAGAAGACCAACCTAAAACTGCTTTTACTACTCCATGGGGCACTTTCATGTATGTGAAAATGACTTTTGGATTAATAAATGTAGGAGCCACTTTTCAAAGAGCTATGGATATAGCCTTTGCTAAATAAATTCATGAATTCCTTGTGATTTATTTAGATGATATTACTATGTTTTCAAAGACTGATAATGAACATTTAGATCATCTCAGACAAGTCTTTATTAAATGCAGGAAATTTGGCATCTCTCTAAATCCTAAAAAGACTTTATTTGGATTGGAAGAAGGTAAATTATTAGGACATATCATATCTAAAGAGGGAATTAGGATAGACACAGCTAGAATAGTAGCCATTCTAAACATTATTCCTCCTAGGAACATTCAATAATTACAAGCTTTCTTAGGTAAAATCAACTTTCTCAGAAGATTAATCTCAAATCTAGATGAAATAATTAGAGAACTTAACAATATGTTGAAAAAATAATCAGCACTTAAATGGACTGTGGAGGCTAAGAAATCATTTGAATCAACTAAACAAGCCTTGAAAAAAACACCAGTTCTTATAAGTCCTGACGTTAAAAAAGATTTCATTATTTTTTCCTTTGCTTTAGAACACACTATTGTTGTAGTTTTACTGCAAAAAACTGACCTAGGCTATGAGCAGCATATTTCTTTCTTTAGAAAATCACTCAGAGATTCCACTTTAAAGTATAACATAATGGAAAAGCAGGCACTAGCTTTAGTGAAGGCTGTCAAAGACTATAGAGTGTACATTCTTTATTCACATATCATTACTTATTTTCCAAATGCAATTGTAAAGGACATTCTGACACAGAATGTGCCTGATGGTAAAAGAGGCAAGTGGATTGCCACCATTTTGGAATATGACATAGAGATCAAACCCACCAAACTCATAAAGGTCAAGGTTTATCCATACTCATGGTTGAATCAAATTGTCATGCTTTAGATATTAATTTTATTGCCCAAATAGATGATTAGGAAGAGATGGCGACTCTGGAGATTAGTGAAGCCTTTTCAGACTCACCATGGTATGCAAATATTATATTTGTATTACTAAATTTACAAGCTCCTCATGGATTATCAAGAACCAAAGCTAGATTTTGAAAGTTAAAGGCAATAAGATTTTGTATCATAGACAATGCATTATTTTGGAAAGATCATGGTGGAATTTTATTGAATTGTTTGCTTAAAGAAGAAGTTGATAAATTTTTGGAAGAGTTTCATGCAGGTGACTGTGGGGGACATCTCTACTGGAAGACTACTGTAGACAAAATCTTGAAAGCTTGTTTTTACTGGCCTACCTTGTTTGCAAATGTAAAAAAGTATGTGACCTCCTATCAGAAGTGCCAAATCTTTGAAGAAAAGAAAAATCAGCTACCCTTTCCCTTAAAACCCATATCAACAGAAATGCCTTTTCAATAATGGGGTATTGACTTCATTGGTGAAATTCACCCTCCATCCTTATCCAAACACAAGTGGATTCTGACAGCCACAAACTATTTCACTAAGTGGATAGAAGACATACCTTCCAGGTAAGCCACTGACATTGTCATAATCTCATTTTTAGAAAACAACATGCTCTCAAGTTTTGGATGCCCCCAAAAGATCATCAATGACAATGCAACAACATTCAAATCCAAAAAGATGATTGGCTTCTGTCATAAATACCACATTACCATTGGCCATTCTACTACATATTACCCTCAAGGTAATGGCCTTGTTGAATCCTCCAATAAAAGCCTTGTGAACGTCATCAAGAAACTACTAGAAGACAATAAGAAAACTTGGAACAAAAGGTTAGTTAATGCCTTATGGGCAGATAGACTTACCACTAAGAAATCTATTGGTACATCCCCTTACCAACTTGTTTATGGGATGGATGTTGTTTTTCCATCTTCTTTAGGAGTACCAGTAATGAATATAATCCAAGAGCTGAAAGTTGAAACCAATGATAGTCAAAGAAGGATTAACCAAACCATACACTTGTAGCAAACCAGAGAAGAGGTCTGTCTTAAGTCTCAAGTTATCGAAGAAAATATTAAAAATATATTTGACAAGAAGACTAAGGAAGATGATTTCTATATAGGTGACAAAGTTCTAAAGTGGGATTCAAGGAGAGAAGAGAAAGGTAAACATGGGAAATTTGATTTCTTATGGAAAGGACCTTATGTTATTTATGGTTACAGAGGTAACAATGCATTATTTTTGAAGGAGATGGATGGATCAGATCTGCTAGGTGGACTTGTCAATGGCATAATGCTGAAGCATTACTATTCCTCAGAAATCACAAATGGTTAATTTTGTTTACGTTACTCATTGTACATAACATTGCAAATTTTAGATTGGATTAGATGTTTTTCCTAGCAAAGTTGAAGCCCAAAGAGAAGGCCCTAAGATTTGAAGGATAAAATATCATAAGTATGAATAATTGCAGAGCTCAGAAAACATTCCCATGGCCAGCACAGTCAAAATTCAAAGGATATAGTCTCAAATTTCTTGACATTTCACCAGGAAATGTAATCCCCATGTGGAGCCACCGTTAGGGTCCTATAATAATAGGATTCATAATTTTTGAATTGACTTTGATTAGTCTTGTAATATGTACATACTTTTCTTTCTGCAAATTGTTTTCCCATATTAGAAAAAATAAGATAAAAAATGTAAAGAGGGTAATAGTCCTAAAATAAAAATCAAGGACTTGAAAAGGAAAATATCAAAAAAGAATAGAAAAAATGGACCCAAAACAAAAAGAGTTGAGAATAAGTCATGAAAGTGATGCAAATCTAAATGCCACTACTGTTACTTTTTACTGCAAAATAAATGATTATGTGCATCTTGTTCAAAATGCCAAATCCATGATTAGTCAAATAGCTTACTCTTGACTTTTTCATGCTTTAAATTTCATGCTGATAGATAGAGAATAAAGATCTAGCCAAATGGTTTAAAATTGGAAAATCAATAGTTAGGTAGAGAATAAATAAGGAGCTCAACAAATTAATCTGAGCCCTTGGAAGAAATGAGGATAGAATTAGTTAGTTTGATGTTTTAAAAGAAAAATGAACAAGGGTTTGCAAGCTCAAATGCACTCAAGGTAAATGAAGAAAAAAATGTTAGGGTAGCATAAGGGTAGGCAAAAGTAATTTTTACAATCATGGATAAGCATAAATTGGTCAATTCACTCACTAACTTTCTTCAAATAGTCATATCCCTTGTAAAAATACTTCATCCCCTACATTTTGATGATTTCTGCTTCATTTTCCCTTTTCCCATCATCATTCAGTTTCACTCACAAAAATCCCTTTTCCTAAGTGTAAAACTCAATTTACTTAGGGAAAGTAAAACCCTTAAATAATTTCCCTTTACCCCAAAAAATACCCAAAAACCCAAAAAACATTTTATCCTAAGTTTAAACATAAAAAAATTATATTGGGATTTTCTACAATAGAAAGTATTCCTTTATTATGTTTTACATTAAACTTACTTTATTCTTTATTATTAACATATTAACTTATATATTAGCTCCTTATTAACCTTTATATCCCGTATTATATTTAATTCCTTTTATTATTATATCCCAAACCCATATTTTAAGTTTTAGCCTATGTTTTATTCCCCACGTGATTATTATTCCTACTCCCATAGGTTAAAAGTATTCATATTATATAAATAACCCGCCCTATGTTAATATTACACTTATATTCGTTGCATTTGTTGATAAAATCCACACTCGCCTATCATATTCCATAACTAAACTATGTATTAAAATCTGATATTTTATTACATTTTCCGCTCCCATCACATATATAATCTCGGGCCCCACGCCTTCGACCCCGCAACTTCATCGTTAAATCTTGATCGTTCACTCCTGTCCACTAGATCTAACGATGCAGATCACCTATCACAGATTTGATTGCACGATTGTTAAACAAATCAAAACTTGCGATAAAAGTTGTTTAAACCTTTTCTCTCCCCTCCACACATCCCTATTCTATTGGATCGAATCGATCCTCCCTATTCTGCTTACCACCTTTCGTTGTTGCGAAAACTGCCTAGCGGTAGTATCCTCCCCCGCGCCTAAACCACCTTTCTATTTGAAATGACCTGTGTTTAATGCACTTACTATTCACTTAAAATGCTTATAAACGCCCGAAATGCATTCATTTCAAGCCTTTGTTACCATTTCTGCACACAAATTCCCTTCCCAGACTGAGAAAAGAATGTTTCCTCCTCTGTTTTACCTATAAAAAAAATAGAATTCGTCAAAAACAATTGCTACAATAATGCAGAAGCCTCCAAACTGCATATAAAGGCCAGAAGAAGCTTTTGAAAGCTTTTTAAACCCCATGAAACCCTTCTTCACAACAAAAATTTCATTTTCACAGTATTCTTCAAAGAAAGAGACTCATTCCTTAATTTTAAAGAATTATAATATTAATTAAAGCCTTTAAAAAACTTGTATGCCTAAGGAACAACCATATTGCTTCATAAAATCATTATTCCTGCAAACCCTGAGAATTACTTACAGTTTCTGAAGCTGTGACCTGTTTTAGAGAAAATTTGAAGTGAGTTTAGCCATCTGAAGACTTTAAAAGCCCTTTGAGACATCCAAAACCCTTGCTACAGTACTCAAAAACCCTTTTTCACAAAATTTGATGTTATAGGATTGTTTCATCACATAAATTTCACTGATAGCCCTTAATATCATTTGCTGAAGGCTATAAAGGTTAGGAAATTGGTTTTTTATACAGAATTGACAGTTTTGAGTCAGAGTGATCAAAAATATCCTTTTTCTATCCAAGATAGAACCTCTATTATATCTAAAGTCCTTTTGTAAACTGTTTAAACTTACAGAAGTGTTTCACAAGCCTAAAAATAGAGTTTTAAAGGTTGAGAGTGTTTAAACTGATAAATCAAACCTATCAATGGCATCCAAAAGAACTATTGTGATTAACCCTCTACAACCTTCTGTTGTAGATGTAGAACATACTCCATTGGTAGATGTAGACTTCAAAATCATAGATCCTATAATAGAGTTTAGCCTCCTTGCGCTCCATTGCTGGAGCCAAGAGAAATCCTTGGATCAAACATATGATGTGTGTAGCTGGGAGTAAAATTTTCCTAATTATTTTTTTCCTCACACTAATCAATTCCCAGAAGCTATTAGATTATTCCAATCTTTTTATTCTCCAGATCAAAGAGCCATTATCAATTATGAAAAAGAAATATTGTTTACCATAATAGCTGAATCTATAAACCAGATGCTTCAATTGTAGCCTGAGCCTAATGCAATCCCTTTATCTATTGAAGCTCTCACCAAGTTCTACTTACAGCTATATTTTCCCAAGAGATTCCAAATCTTTCAAACCTTTATGCCCTCCTATGTGGAAATTCCTAAGCTCAACCCTCCATATTCCTCTTCTAAATTCTCAGAAAGAACCAAACACATTATTTCCATGTTATCTTTTATCCTTGGATATTTCACATATGAACATGTTGATGCATCAGTACTTTATTTCTTGTCCATTTTTGTACCTGGCCAGCCTCCTGTAGTTATCTTTGATTTTTCCTAGTATATTGCTGATAACATCCATGAACAGCTAGTCAAACTACCTATTGAAGATGTATTTAGGTAAACTTCATTTCTTTTCCATATGTTCCTTTATTTTCAATTAGAAAAGTTTCCTATAACTCTTCAAAAGATAGATGTGGAAGGAAATCCACAATCTGTTGTATTCTAGACTTCCTTGATCAGGAAGGAGTAAAATGAATTCACTTATGCAGATTTTACAGATTCTTTCATCCATCCATTGGTCAATCTACTAAATAACAGTGTTTAGCCCGGGATCAGCAATGAAATAAAGAAATTTTTACAGTTGTCTGAACAAAGCCAGACACATGATTGGTATTTATACCAAAATCACACTGAAATCAGAGTTTATGGGTCAAACCTCATTCCTTACAAGTTGTCAAAATATTTACCTATGAGGTTGTTTTCTTTAGAGTATATAAGAAATATTTTTAACTCATATTCTGTAAATTTCTTGGCTGAAAAGAAGAAAACCCAATTTAAATTGAAAAATCAAGTGGGTCCATTCATATGTAATAGCAGAGAAGCAGGTGCAGAGGCAGAAAAGCAGTTGTTAGAGTAAAAATTCAGCACTAGCTTTATTTGGTATTATGATCCCTATGGTATAATCAGCAATATGAGAGTTAAATGTAAATTAAATCCATACATTCATGGAAATAAGCCTGATATTGAGAAATTTTCAAACCAAACAGAATGGTTAGAGAATACAGTGGTAGAAGCTGATAAGCAGAGTGATACTAGTCACAATTTACATACTCCAGCTCAGGAAGATAGAAGCATCAAAATAAATAGGGAAGAAGGGTCGTATACTACTGATACCACTACAGAAAAAAAAGTTCAAACCCAGGTACAACAAGAAACAAAAGATTAATCCTGCAGACAAAGAAAAAGAGATGGTGGAGATCATTGACACAGAGATTCCAGAACAAGACATTGTACCTCCTACAAACATTGAAAATGAACAGTAGCCAACCACTTCTAATACACAATTGTCCAACAACAACATAGTATATAAGTGTCATCATCAAAGAAAATAGGAGAGAAGGATATGGACATCAAGGAAAGATATAAGGAGATTAAAGCTAAAAATGAAGAAATCAAGTGTTATGAAACCAACTCCAAAAATAGGAGAAAAGAGAGATCAACGCCTTATAAATCAGCCACTTCGAGGGGGAAACCTTCAATAAATTACATAAATGAAAAATTATTGGATGATACAAATGACCAAAACCTACTTCTATATATAGGAATCCATGGGCCCACAATATAATCCTAGCTGACCTAACAATAACAATGTAAGGGCACAATAATAACAATATTGGGGTTATAGGGGTACAACAATAACAATAAGGGGGCTACACTAATAACAATAAGGGACTAAACTAGTAATATAGGGACCTAACATGCCCCTCCCTTTCAAAAAAGTGTTTTCCTCAACGCTTGAGTAGCTCTGGGTGCTTTTGTATAAAATTCTCATCCTCCCATGTGGAATCTTCAGTGGGTAAGTTCTTCCACTTGATGAGATAATATGAAATTGATTGATTTCGTAGCTATCGAATTCTAGTTTTCGTGATCGCTTCAGGTTCCAATATGATTTTTCCTTCCTCATCAAGTTCTGGCAATATTGTTTGAACTGGAAGATTTTCACCTATAACCTTCTTTAAGCATGAAACATGGAAAATTGGATGCACTCGCAAAGAAGTAGGAAGCTCCAATTTGTATGCCATAGTACCAATCTTTTGCAACACCTTGTAAGGACCATAGTACTTTGGCGATAATTTATTATCCTTCTTAGCTTGCTCGAGGGACATTTGTTTATATGGTTGTAGCCGTAAAAATACCCAATCTCCTACATCAAAACTTCTCTCGCTACGATGTTGATCTGCCTGTTGTTTCATTCGATTTTGTGCCAAATTCAGGTTATCCTCTAAGAGTTGGAGAACTTCTTGCTGATGCTCGATGTGATCTTCCACTGCTTGAACCTTCGAATTTTCTCTTAAAGATGATGTGATGGATGGTGGATGATATCCATAAAGTGCCATAAATGGGGTCATTTTTGCTGCAGTATGGAAGGAAGTGTTATACCACTATTCAGCAAGAGGTAACCACTTGACCCATTGTGTTTGTTTATCAGATACAAAACAACGAAGATATCCTTCCAAACATTTATTTACTATCTCAGTTTGACCATCGGATTGAGGATAATAAGATGAGCTATGAGCTAATTGAGTACCCAAACAAGAAAATAACTCCGTCCAAAAATTTCCAGTAAAAATGGGATCGATGTCGCTCACAATAACCCTTGGGTTTCCATGTAGCTTTTGAATTGTGTCCATAAATGTAGTAGCAACTGTACTTGCTTTAAATGGATGAGATAATGCACAAAGTGTGCATACTTGGTAAGTCTATCAACTACCACCATGATGACACTCTTTCCTTTGGACTTAGGTAAACCTGTGATAAAATCCATTGAAATCTCCTCCCAACATTAACTTGGAATGGATAAATGTTGTAGAAGACCCGGGTCATAATTTTCTCAACTTTATTTTGTTGGAAAACCAAACATTCCACCACAAAATTTTGAATATCATATTTAAGGCCATCCCATAAAAATTCTTTCTTCACCCTGTGGTAAGTTTTTAAAAATCATGAGTGTCCTCCTAAAGGAGAAGTGTGCAATTCCAAAAGAATCTTTGTTTTAGTTGGGAATTCTTACAAAGATATAAGCGATCTTTGTACCATAAGGAATCATTTTTCCAACTAAATGTATCAGATGTACTAGGATCTTGTTGCAAATTTTGAATGAATGTCCATACTTTTGTGTCCTTCTTCCATTCATCTCTTGCTTTGGTTATCCAATATGGTTGGATAATATAAATGGCACAAAGAAATGCTTCCACCTCTTCATTCTTTCTTGAGAGTGCATCTGCAACAACATTAAGCTTCCCTTTTTTGTAGATTATTTCAAAGTCATAACCCAACATCTTTGTGACCCATTTTTGCTGCTCTTCTGAAGATATTCTTTGTTCAAAAAAGTGTTTAAGACTATCATGATCAGTTTTTACCTTGAAGTGTCTTCCCATTAGGTAAGTTCACCATTTCTTTAGTGCATGCAGTATTGCTAACATTTCATTCTCATAAATAGGTTTTTGTAAATACTTTCCTTTGATTGGACGGCTTTCAAAAGCAATGGGTCTTCCTTCCTGCATTAAAACTGCACCAATTCCATTTCCTGAGGCATCACATTCCACAATAAAGGTTTTTGTGAATTCTGGTGTAGCTAAGACCGGTGCTAGGCACATTGCCTCTTTAAGACGTTCAAAGGCCTTAGTTGCTTCAGGAGTCCATGAAAATGCATCTTTCTTCAATAATGTTGTTAGAGGTGCTGCTATTCTCCCATAATTCTTAACAAACTTGCGATAATACCCTGTTAACCCGAGAAATCCTCACAACTGCTTTATGGTTGTGGGGACTTTCGATTCCTTAATGGATTTAATTTTGTTAGGGTCTACTTTAACACCCTCGTGAGATACAATATGACCCAGATATTCCACCTCTTGTACTCCAAAGAAACATTTGGATGTTTTTGCATATAATTGTTTCTCCTTCAATAGTTTGAGCACCCTGTCAACATGTTCAACATGATCCTTCCAAGACCTGCTGTAGATTAGTATATCATCAAAAAATACTAGCAAAATTTTTCTAAGGAAGGGTTTGAAAATGGAATTCATCAACCCTTGAAATGTAGAAGGTGCATTGGTAAGGCCAAAAGGCATGACCAAAAATTCACAATGACCCTCATGAGTTCGAAATGCTGTTTTTGGAATATCTTCAGTCTTCATTCTAATTTGATGATATCCTGAACGAAGATCCAACTTGGTAAAATAAATTGCTCCATGTAATTCATCCAATAATTCATCAATCATAGGAATGTGAAATTTATCTTTAATGGTGAGCTTATTGAGCTCCCTATAATCCGGACACATTCGCCATGATCCATCCTTCTTGTGTACCAATACTACAGGAGCAGAGAAAGAACTTTCACTAGGTTGAATTATACCCGCCTCTAACATTTCTGCAATCATACGTTCAATTTCGCTCTTTTGGAAGTAAGGATATCTATAAGGCCTGATGTTTGGAGGAACACTTCCTGGAATCAAATGAATAGCATGATCATGATCACGAATACGTGGGAGTCCTTTGGGAGTTTCAAACACCTTGGAATGATTGTCAAAGACTTGTTGGAGATCTGCAGAAATAGATGATTTTGATGTTGGAACTTCTAGTGAGCATAATTGTGCAATTACGCCTCGCTGTTCTTTCTTTAGAAGCTTTTTCATGACATTAGAGCTTATTATCCTTCCTGGCTTCCTCGCAATACCCCGTAATTCGACTTCCTTTCCTTCTGAAAAAAATTTCAAGAAAAGTTCTTGAAAATTAAAAGCTACCGTCCCCAAAGATTGTAACCATTGTACTCCCAGTACAACATCAACACCTCCCATAGGAATGGAAAGCATTGGACTAGTCAATACATATTCCCCCATGGTTAGCTTGATATTATGGCATTTTCCAGAGCAATTTATAGTTCCTCCATTTGCAACCATCACTTGACATTATGGTGCTAGGTATAGGAAACAATTCAATTCCTTGGCTACCTTACAATGAATAAAATTATGGATACTACCCGAATCAATCAACACTATTACCTTTTTCTTCTTGATATGTCCTTCTATCTTGAGAGTTTGAGGAGTGGTAATTCCTGCCAATTCATTACACGATATGGATAGATTCATTTCTTCCTCTTCTAGGGTTGGTTCCTGGTGTATATCCTCTTCTTTGAATATTCTTGTTTATTTTCTTCTTCCTCTTCACAATCTATGTAAAATATTTTCTTATCAGCACACTTATGACCTTTAGTGTATTTGCTATCACAACTGTAGCAAATCCCTTTCGCTCTTTTTTCTTCTAATTGTTGTGGTGTCAACCTTGTAAGTTTTGGAAGTCTAGGAGTAGCAACAATTCCATCTTTATATATGTGAGTGGTAGGCTTCCTTGTCGCCATTTTACATTCAATTTTTCTTGCCAACCTGAATGCCTTTTCCAATGAATCAGGTTCCTAAACACGAACTTCATGTTGGACGTTATCCTTTAAAGTCCCTATGAAGACATCAATCATGTGTTCCTATGGAATATCAATTACCCTTATATTCAATTTTTGGAAGTCCTCAATGTGCTCCACCACTGAACCCTTTTGTTTGAGATTTATCAATTGGCTAAAGAATGTGTTTCTTCTTGTATCCTCATAATGTGCTATCATTTCCTCCGTAAAAATTGACCAAGTGATGATTTTTTTATGGGAGCAAAGCCATCGATACCATACAAATGTATTTTGTTCTAAATGTAAAGTTGCAATGCGTACCTTTTGTGTGTTTTGCACATTATTGAGATCAAAATATTGTTCCATCTGTAGAATCCATGTTACGGGATCCTTTCCATCAAATGTCCTCATATCCATCTTTGGAATATGGTGGTTCTTCCATCCAACATTAGATTTTATAAAATCACAATTAAAATTTATTTTTTTCTCATCATGAGTTTCATCTACTATATTTTCGCCATTAGGAAACATTTCTTGTATCAACTTTTCCAAACCTTCGATGTCTACTTTTAGATCATTCTTCATGTTTTCCATGTTGTCTTTCAGTTTTTCATCGATATTAGCTTCCATGTCATCCATCTTAGGTTCCATACCATCCATATTAGCTTACAAACCATTCATCTTAGCTTCTACGCCTTTCTACAAACCATCCGTATTAGTTTCCATGCCTTTATTCAAAACATCCATTTCATTTTTTTTTTCTCTTTGCAATAGCGAAATTTGGTGCACTTGCTCTTGTAATTTTGATATCTCATGTTGTTTTTCTTTGTCTTCATGAGTCATAGTAGAGCCTTCTGAAGGCTTAATAGGTGTTGAATTATTTTTAGGAGGAATTTTAGAACCCAATACTGATATCTATTCTTCAATATGCCCTTGGAATAAATTCAAACTATTTTTTTCCAAACGAGACTTATGTAATTCGAAAAAAATACACACCTTTTTCTTGCTTTTGAGGAGCTCGATATTGAAACTGAATTATCTATGTGACTTTGAATCTTCAATATCTAAAATTTGGCCCAGAGGTTTCCCTCTGAAACTTCTTTCGAATGCCACAGGTCTGACCCGATTTGGATTCTTCAAGACAAAGTTATGCCCAATCTCTCACGATGACCTAATTATGGACTATTTTAGTAGAGCGAAATTGTATGAATTTCCACATGTCACTGTTTCCTCATTCGGCTCTAAAATTGATATACCACAAACTACAGTCCGTGTACTTGCAGCGATTTTTACAAAATCCCAATCTGATGCTCAAAGAGAGAGTTATGATGTTTTTCCCACGGTCACCTCTTTGAGATGAAATTCGGGAGCCTGAAACAATCATAACTTCCATAGATCATATCTCCAAAACTATTGTGAACCAAGATCCGAAATTTTTACAGGAGGTTCCTCAAGATTTCAGCTTCGCATTGTAAAAATTTCCGCTTTTGAAACTTCGTATACGAAACATTATAGCGCAAATTCCACGATGACCTGTTTTAGCTGAAATTCGAGAGCCTGAAAAAACCCTAACTTTCCTAGACCATATCTCCGAAAATATTGCGAACAAAGATCTGAAATATTTATAGGAGGTTCCTTAGGATTTCTTCTTCGCTCTTTACAAATTTCAGCTGTGGAACCTTTGTAACAATAAAGTTATTGTGAAAATTCCACGATGACCTGTTTGGTGCAGTGAACCCCTAGAATCCAAAGCTCTGATACCAAATGTTATGAAACCAGCTCCAAAAATAGAATAAAAGTGAGATCAACGCCTTAGAAATTAACCACTTTGAGGGGGAAACCTCCAATACATTACATAAATGAAGAATTCTTGGATGATACAAATGACCAAAACCTCCTATATATAGGACTCCATGGGTCTACAATATAATCCTAGTCGACCTAACAATAACAATGTAAGGGCACAATAATAAAAATATTGGGGTTACAAGGGTACAACAATAACAATAAGGGGGCTACACTAATAACAATAAGGGGATAAACTATTAATATAGAGACCTAACATCAAGAATGTAATATACTCGGTACTTAAAGCAGACCCCCAACATACAAAACATGTTTCTTTCAGCCTTTGATTAGAAGAACAAAAAAATGCTAGTGACAGTGCTTCAGCCCACAGTTCCAACTCCTAAAATAACATCTAATTATTAAAAGTTTGATCTTGTAATCCCAGTCCAGGATACTCATCCCCTGGACCAAATTGAATTCCATAAACAGAGTTCAGAGATGCTTTATTCCACAATGACTACAAAAGAAATGAGTGCTCAAAAGCTTCAAAATACTTTGATAAATGTAAGGGATCAACTAAAAGTTGAGAAAGCTTCTTCATATGCAAAGGATATTAGAATCAAATCCTTGGAGGAGTTAGTGATTGAGGTAGGTTATGATCCTAATAATGTAAAAGCTGCAGAGGAATTAATAAAAATGCTAATATTGCTGCACTTAGGAAACAATTGAAATTGCCTCCTATAGATCATCCACAGGCCAAGGATATTTTACAGGAATCTAATCAAAAGGATGATATGATGAGTCTCATATTGCAATTGACAGCCCAGATTAAAGAGATAGATATTGAGATGGAAAAATTGGTCCAAGAAAAAGAAGCCACCAAAGCATAGGAAGTCCCTGCTACTGTAATTCCTGTGGTGACAACAACAGTGCCATCTACTATAGTAGAAGAACTAGCTCCAAATGTTCCATTGGCTACAACAGTGCCAGTAACTTCATCAACAACTTCTGCCACTAAGTCTTCCACTACAACAGTCCAACAATCAGATGATGCAAGTAAGTTGGTAAGGGCAATGCAGGACATGTCCATACAAACCAATGAAATAAACATGTTAAAGGAATAGATTAAGAATCTTGAAGATGCCAAGAAGCTTGCACAGATTGATGCCAAGAATGAAGAGCAAAAGGCCAAAAGGTTAAATGAACAACTAAGAAATTGGAAGCAGAATTGACTTTGAAAGAACCTATGGCAGATGTTAAAAACCAATTATGGTCCAATATCATTGAAGCAATCAATGATACTTGGCCATCTATACAGATAATTTATGAACAGAAATATTTACTGAAAGCATCAAAGGAAGAAATACAGAAGACCAAAGAGGAGCTAGGTAAAAAACCTGAAGAGGCATTAGAAATTATCAAGTTCTTCAATTCCAAAAATAAACAAGAACTGGATGAAATTGGAATTACAGATAGAATAGAAACCATACTTGAAGTAAGAAAGGTAATTTCCAAAAAGAACTTGATGAAACAATTAGAGGAAAAGTGCCAAAACATGGATATGGCAATCACAAGATTTATGATAAAATTTGATATTTAAGGCAAAAGGGCCTTCCAAATCTTCTAGTAATCAATGAAAAATTGATGAAACAGGAAGATTATAAAAAAAGATAAGAAAATTTTCTAAAGAATAGGTAAACAAATCAGATTGGCAAGGAATCCCAACAGGGAAAGTTTTGTCTAAAAGTTTTGAAAAACTATTTTACTGATAGCATGAAGTAAAACACATTTTTGTGATCAAACCAACATTTGCAAAATACATTGAAGCTAATGAAAACTTCAGAAGACTTATGAATATCAAATTTCTATAATCTGATTTCTTAGAGAAAATGACTGGTCTACTGTAAAGATCAGATTACAGTGATGAGAGAGCATGAAAGGGAAAAATAGAGTTTGTTGTTTTTTACATCAGCAGTAAACAATTTTCTGCAGTCAAAGTGTATCAGATGAAAGATGAAGATCAAAACAGATTGAAGATAAAACTGCCAGCGTAAGGGACACCTCAGTTGTCCAGCTACATCCAAAATCCAAACAACAAGCTATTTTATTTCAATAAATAGGACAACTAGCAATTAGTTAGGAATTTGTCACTATCTTCTTGCATGAAGATATTTTATTTTCCAAGAAAAATTCCTAAGATTATTCTAGGATATTTTGTACTACTTTTTGTATAAATACTACATCATTTGAAGTATTGAGTGTGGATTAATTGCTAAACATTTCTATATATGTAATATTCTGAAACCAAGGGTTTTTTTGTATCAAGTTCTAGTTAGCAGACTGGATCACAGGAAATAAAGCATCATATTACAGGATTCATGTGTTGGGACACTGTAGTGAAGTATTTCACTTGTCATTTTGTCAATTTTCTTATGTTTTCCATCCATTCATTAATGTGCTCTAAATTTTAATGTGAAATCGGGAATTGTTATTTCAGAATTTGTTAAAAGCACTATGTTATTAATTGATTTTCATTTAAATGTTTTCTACTGATATCCAGACCAGGGAACCCTTAAATGCTCCCTGATTTTGATTGACCTCTTCCTTTTCACTCCTTGTCTGGATTTAAGAACCCTTAATTGCTCTTTATCCTAATTAAAACCATTGCACCATCAGCCTTTGAAGATATGATGTGACTCTGATATCTTTCCTTGTAAACATTTACCTCTAGACCTTGATCTTGATCTGTCTACTTGACACATTGACTCCATCTACCCAATGGAATAGAGATCTATAGCTATCCATCTGAGTAAGTGATTATCCCACCAAACCAAATCAAAACCCCAAAACTAATTTGCTCCATATAACTAGCCTAAAATCAAATATAATCAACAAACTTAAATATTATAGAGAGAGACCTCTTTGAGCATTAGGAAGGTTAGATCCTAAGTCTTAAAAGTATGTTTGTGGTTACCTCTGATATTCTTTAAACTATAATAAAAAATCTCACAACTTTGAGAATTATTAGAGTGATAACAAAATGGAAAACACCAAGAAGGACGAGTTCGTCCTTTCTACATTAGCTTGACTGTTCATGATCAAATATTACATAATGCTATGTTAGACTTAGGGGCTTCACATAATTTAATGTCAGAAGACATTATGGAAACTTTGAATTTAGACATCACTAGACCTTATAAAGATCTCTTCTCATTTGATTACAGTAAAGTGAAATGTCTAGGCTTAATCAAAGATTTATGTGTCACTCTAGTCCAATACCCTGGAAAAAGTATAGTCATGGATATTGTAGTTGCTGATATCCCTCCTAAGTATGGAATGTTGTTATCTCTCTCATGGGGAGAAAAACTGTAGGGATCTCTACAATTAGACATGTCTTATGCCACTATTTCAGTATTTGGACAACCCAAGAAACTTTACAGAGAGAATCTAATGAAGTACATGGTTAGTAGTGTAGAAAGACCTCAAAATTATCATATTTATTCTACACCTACTGATATGGACTCCTTCATTTTATGTAATTTTGAAACTGGCATAGAGAACAACACTAGGAAGATACTGATATGGACTCCTTCATTGGGTTTAAAACCTAGTTCCCACTAGGAAGAAAAAAGAGGAAATCAGACTTTGTGTTGATTTCTGAAATTTAAACAAAGTGTCCCTAAAAGATAACTACCCTCACCCCAAGATGGATCATCTTTTACATAGGGTGGTTGGTTCATCCATGATTTCATCTCTTGATGGATTCTCTAGGTATAACCAGATTTTAGTTCAACTAGAAGACCAACCAAAAACAACATTTACTACTCCTTGGGGTACTTTCATGTATGTGAAAATTCCTTTTGGATTAATGAATGTAGGAGCCACCTTTTAGAGAGCTATGGATATAGCTTTTGCTAAAGAAATTCATGATTTTCTTATAATCTATCTAGATGATATAACTGTATTTTCAAAAACTGACAATGAACATCTAGATCATCTGAGACAAGTATTTATCAAATGCAGGAAATTTGGTATTTCTTTAAATCCAAAAAATACTCTCTCTGGACTTGAAGAATATAAAATATTAGGACATATTATATCAAAAGAGGGAATTAGGATATACCCAGCTAGAATAGATGCCATTTTGAACATAAGCCATCCTAGAAATATTAAATAATTGCAGGCTTTCTTAGGTAAAATAAATTTTCTCAAAAGATTCATTTCAAACTTGACATAAATAATTAGAGAACTCAATAACATGTTGAAAAAATACTCAGCACTTAAATGGATTGTAGAGTCCAAACAATCATTTGAATCAATCAAACTAGCCCTTACAAGAACACCGGTCCTAATAAGTCCTAATTTCAAAATAGATTTTATTATTTTTTCTTTTGCTTCAGAACATAATATTGCTGCATTTTTATTGCAGAAAAATGATCAGGGCTATGAAAAACCCATTTCTTTTTCAACAAATCACTTAGGGATGCCACTTTAAAGTATAACATAATGGAAAAGTAGGCACTAGATTTAGTGAAAGCTATCAAATACTTTAGAGTGTACATCTTGTATTCACACATCATAGCTTATGTTCCAAATTTAGAAGTGAAGGACATTCTAACTCATAATGGGCTTGATGGTAAGAGAGGCAAATGTATTGCCACCATTTTGGAATATGCCATAGAAATTAAGCCCACCAAACTTATTAAAGGTCAAGGTTTAGCCAAACTCATGGCTAAATCAAATTTTCATGCTTTAGATATAAATTTTATTGCCCAATTAGATGATCAAGAAGAGATGGCGACTCCATAGATCAATGAAGCCTTTCCAGATTCACCATGGTATGCAAATATCATATTTGTATTACTAAATTTACAAGCTCCTCTTGGATTTTCAAGAACTAAAGCTAGATTTTTAAAGTTAAAGGCAATGAAATTTTGTATCATAGATAATGCTTTGTTTTGGAAAGATCATGGCGGCATTTTATTGAATTGTTTTCCTAAAAATGAAGCTAATAAACTTATGGAAGAGTTTCATGTAGGTGTCTTTGGAAGACACCTTTATTGGAAGCCAACTGCAGATAAAATCTTGAGAGCTGGTTTTTACTGGCCTACACTTTTTGCAGATGTGAAAAAGTATGTGACCTCCTGTCACAAATGCCAAATCTTTGAAGGGAAGAAAAAACTACTACATTTACACCTTAAACCCATCTCCACAGAAATTCCTTTTCAACAATGGGGTTTAGACTTCATTGGTGAAATTCACCCACCATCCTCAACCCTTCACAAATGTATTTTGACAGCCACAGACTATTTCAACAAGTGGATAGAAGCCATTCCTTCCAGGCAAGCCACTGATACTGTCATAGTCTCATTTTTAGAAAACAATATACTATCTAGATTTGGATGCCCCCAAAAGCTCATTAATGATAATTCAACTGCTTTCAAGTCTAAAATGATGATTGAATTATGTAATAAATACCATATTACCCTTGGCCATTCCACTGCTTATTACCCTCAAGGTAATGGTCTTGTTGAATCATCCAATAAAAGCCTTGTTAATATCATCAAGAAACTACTAGAAGACAATAAAAAGACTTGGAACAAAAGGTTAGTTAATGCCTTATGGGCAGATAGACTTACCACAAAGAAGTCCATCGGTACATCCCTTTTTCAGCTTGTATATTGGAAGGATGTTGTTTTTCCATCCTCTTTAGGAGTGCCAGTGATGAAGATGATCCAAGAACTACAGGTAGAAACCAATGATATCCATAGAAGGATAAATCAGACCATACACTTGCATCAGACCAGGGAGGAAGTCTATCTCGAGTCTCAAGTTTTCCAAGATAACATTAAAAAGATATTTTACAAGAAGACTAAGGAAGATGATTTTTACATAGGTGAAAAAGTTCTTAAGTGGGATTCCAGGAGAGAAGAGAAAGGTAAACATGGTAATTTTGATTCCTATGGGAAGGTCCCTATGTCATTTATGGTTATGAAGGTAACAATGCATTCTTTTTGAAGGAGTTGGATGGATAAGATCTACCAGGTGGACCTATCAATGGTAGAATTTTGAAGAATTACTATTCCCCAGAATAACAGTAGTTCATTTTATTTACTTTTCTCATTGTACATAACATTGCAGAGTTTAGATTGTATTGTATGTTTTTCTACCAAAGTTGAAGCCCGGAGAGAAGGCCCTAAGATTTGAAAGACAAAATATCATAAGTATGAATAATGCAGATCTCAGGAAACAGTTTCAAGGCAAAATCACAGTCAAAATTCAGGGTTATTGATCTCAAAGTTCTTGACATTTCACCAAGAAATGCCATCCCCATGTGGAGCCACTGTTAGGGTCCTATAATAATAGGATTCATAATTTTGAATTGACTTTGAATAGTCTTGTAATATGTTCATACTTTGCTTTCTGCAAAATTGTTTTACCATATTAAAAATCAAAAAATGTAAAGAGGGTAAAATTCTTGAAGAAAAATCAAAGGACTTGAAAGAAAAAGATAAAAAAGAATATAGAAAATGAACCCCAAACAAAAAAGAAATAAAAATAGATCATGAAACTGATGCAAATTCAAATGCCACTACCTTTTACTTCACTTTGCAAAATAATACTGTGTGCAGCTTGTCAAAAATGCCACAAATCCATGAAGGTCAAACTGTTTAATCTTGACCTTTCATGCTTTAAATTTCATGTTGATAGATAGAGAATAAAGATCTAGCCAAACTATTTAATCTTAGCAGATCAGTAGTTAGGTAGAGAATAATAAGGAGCTCAACAGTTTAATCTGAGCCCTTGGAAGTAATAAGGTTATAATTAGATATTTTGTTGTTAAAAAGAAAAATTAATAAGGGTATGCAAGCTCAAATGCACCCATGTAAATGAAGAAAAAATGTTAGGGTAAGTTGATGGGTAGGTAGAAGCAGTTTTCACAAGACATGGATAGAAAAAATTGGTCATTTAATACTTACTAGTTTCCCTTCAAGATCATTTCCCTTGTAAAAATACCCCCTCCCCTTCATTTTTCCCTTTTCCTCATTAGTCACTCTTTTCCCCCCCACAAAAAATCCCTTTTCCTAAGTTCAAATGCATATTTCCCTTTGGAAAAGTAAAAATCCTTTATTAAATTCCCTTTTTACTCATAAAACCCCAAAAATACAAACATCCTAAGTATCAATGCTTAAATTTTATATCAGGCCCCACTGTGAAAATATCCATCCTCGATATCAATTTTACATTAAAAATTTAATGTATTTTTTACAATCCCACTCATATACTAATATTAACATTTAACTTTAATTATTTGATTCCCCTTATACCTTTATCTCGTATTTAATTAATTCCCTTATATATATAATTCCTTAACCCATGTTTTATTTATAACATATAGTTTTATTTCCCCACATGTGATATATTTCTATAACCCCATTGGCTATAACTCTGACCATATCACATATATCGCATAACTTCTGCATTTGAAATATCCCGGGCCCCACGCCTATCCAATATTTACGCATCTATCACATCCTCCCAACCCTCAGATCTAAACCAATCAAATCTGATGGCCCTTATCACCTATCGCACATTCCATTGCTTGATCCTTAACAAACCCCAGACCTTGTGATATCTGCGGTTTTCGGAGCCCTGCTCCTTGCTATGTGGCCAAATACTATTCAATCAAATCCTCAAGATTAATACAGCAAACCACCTTTGGCTAGTGTGAAAACCACTCAGCAGTTTCTCCTGCCCGTTGCGAAAACTAGTCTATCAATTTGAATTAACCCTGCTCTTTAATGTTAACCCTGATTGGTTAAAAATCCATATAACTGCCCTTTTGTGCCTTTTTCATCACTTCCAGTTATCAGTCACATAGAAGGAGCATTTCCGACCTAAAAGAATTGTTGTTAACCTCATTTTAAGCCCAACTCAACCATAATTCAACCAATTTGCTGCTAAACACATTGCATAATTGAATTGAAGCACTATAAAGACCAGAAGAGCCTCAAAAACCTTCAGCAACCTCAGAAACCTTCTGCGAACCGAAATTTTCATTTTTCCCAGGTATTCCTCATAGAAAAGACATGTTCCTTAATGCTATAAGGAAGTAATTCAAGTAATTGAATCAATTTAGGAGTTTTAGCAGACCAAAAGCACCTATTGCCTTCCCTATCATTTTCTGCAAACCCTAGTCTTCCTTTTACAAAAATTCTAAGGTCCTGAGATTGCTTTTTTTCACATAGAGTACAATTTGAACAATTTGAGCAGTTTTAAATCATTGTAGACCAGAGGATAACCTGTGTTTCATCCTAAATCAGTCTACAAACTATAATTATAGTTGTGAGGTGCTCCTAAATGCCTAAATCAGTTTTTCCTAAGTCAAAGATTAATTAATTGAAGAAATTTAAGAAAACAATGGCTTCCAAAAGTATTACATCTGTCAATCCTCTACAACCTATAGTTGTAGATGTAGAACACACTCCCTTGGCTGAAAAAGACTTTAAGATTAATGACATAGTCACTGAATTTAATCTTCTTGAGCTCCACTGCTGGAGCCATGAAAAATCCATAGATCAAGCAGATGAGGTTTTTATTTGGGAATCTAATTTGCCAAAGTATGTTCTCCCACAGACTTTCCAATGCCCAAAAGTGATTAGACTCTGTCAATCCTTCTATTTCCCAGATCAGAGAGCCATAATAAACCCTGAAAAAAGGAATTCTATTCACTATTATAGCAGAGTCAATTAATCAAATGTTGCAGATCCAATCTAGGTCAAATGAAACCCCTTTTTCCATTGAGGGTCTTACACAGTCATACCTGAATCTGGATTTCCCCAAGAGGTTCCAAATATTTCAGACTTTCATGCCTTCATTTGTGGAAACTCCCAAGACAAATCCTCCTTACCCATCTACAATATTTTCTGAGAGAACTAGACATATTAACTCCATGTTTTCTTCCATTCTAGGATATTTTACAGATGAACATGTTGTTGTTGCAGTCTTAGGTTTCCAATCCACTTTCACACTTGGTCAGCCTCCTGCTACCATTTTTAATTTTTCCCAATCCCTTGCTGATAATATTCATGAACGGTTGGTCAAAATGCCTGAGGAAGGTGTATTCAAGTATTCATCAGTCCTATTCCATATGTTTTTATATTTTCAGCCTGAGAAATTTTCCATCAACCTTCAAAAGCTTGATGTTGAAGGTAACCCACAATTAGTCATATTTTGGACTCCAATTATCAGAAAAGACTCCACACAGTCCACGTACACAAAGTTCATTGATTCTTTTATTCATCCTATAGTCAATATGTTGAACAACAACATACATCTAAGAATCAGTGAGGAAATTAAGAAGTTCCTACAGTTATCAGAGCATAATAGGACAGGAGATTGGTACTTTTATCAAAACCACACTGAGATTAGGGTATATGGATCAAATCTCCTTCCATATAAGCTACCCAAATACCTCCCAATGAGGTTATTTTCTCTTGAGTACATCAGACAGATTCTTAATTCTAATGGAATCAATTTCTTAGCATCTAAAAAGAAGACACAGTTCAAAATAAAGAATCAAGTTGGCCCTTTTATTTGTAACAGTAGAGATGCAGGTCCAGAGGCTCAAAAGTATTTGCAGGAGTTTAAATTTAGTAAAAGTTTTCTATGGTATTATGATCCTCTAGGAGTAATAAGTAAATTGAGATTTAAATGCAAACTAACTCCTTATGCATATGAGAAAAACCAAACATTGAGAAATTCTCTAACCGGTTTGAATGGTTGGAGAACACTTTGATAGAGGCATAAAAGCAAGGTTATACTAGTCAAATCTTGTAGAATCCAGCCCAAGAAGACATAAACTCAAAAAGAATCAAAGAAGAAGGATCACAACCATTGAAACCAAATTTAAATTAACGTATAGGAAGAAGCAAAAATTAAATCCTGCCAATGAAGAAGTGGAAACAATTGAAGTAATTGATACAGAAACAATGGTGAAGGATAATGTAACACCTACAGTTGCTAAAGAAATGCATCAGCCTTCAACTTCAAACACTCAGCTAATTCAAAAGCAGCACAATGTTGAAATGTCCTCATCCAACAAACCAGAAGAGAAGGAAATGGACATTATGCAGAAATACAAAGAGATAAAGATGAGAAATGAAGCCTTGAAGACTAATAGATATAAATAGTATTGGAAACAGTCACCCAGTGACCAAAGTAGATTGTGTTCTTCTTTTGACTACAAAACTAGGAAGATGTAGATGACCTTCCTACAGCTTAAACTAAAACATCCCAAATCATCAGCTTATTAAAAAAATTCATCATATGAATTTCAAGCAAAAGATCTTCATCCTATTGATTAGATATAATTTCACAAACAAGCTAGTGAAATGCTTTATTCAACAATGAAAAATAAAGCCATGAGTGTAAAAAAGCTGCAAAACGCTCTTGGGAACATCAAAAATTAGCTTAAATTGGAAAAGGCATCCTCACAAGTTAAGGATAACAAAATCAAATCACTGGAACATTTGATTATTGAAGTATGATATGATCCAACAAAGGTAAAAGTTGCAGATGAATTGATAAAAAAGAAGAATGCATACATTGTTGCATTAAAGAAGAAATTAAAGCTACCTTCTACTGAACATATTTAGGCAAAGGAAGTGTTACATGATGCAAATCAGAAAGATGAGATGATGAATATCATTCTTCAATTAACTGCCCAGATAAAAGAAATGGAGAATGAAATGGACAAGTTGGTCCAAGAGAAAAAGGCTAGAGAAGAAGTCCCTGTCACTGTCATCCTTGTAGTCACAACAGTTGTTCCCTCTACACTAGTAGAATCATTTTCCCCTACAGTCCCAATGGTTATATCACTACCTCTCACCTCATTAACAATGTCAGCAACAGAGTCTTCAACAACAACAGCACAACCTACAGATGAAGCAAGTAAACTAGCAAAAGTTATGCAGGACATGTCTATTCAGACAAATGAAATTAATAGACATAAAGAGCAGCTGAAAATTCTGGAGGATGAGAAGAAGTTAGTACAGATTATGCTCAAGAATGAAGAACAGAAAGCAAATAGTGTAATATTCAAAAAATTTAACCTCCAAGCTAAATGGAATATTTTTTATCACTAGGTCGGTAAATAAATGGGTGGGGAGGGCCATAAGTCTCTTGAGTAGCAATAAAAACACTCCTAATTTTAAAGGGGGAAGAATAAGAAGCTGGATTAAGCACCTTTGGGGTGAACAGGGGCTAAAACATGTTGATTCAGTCAACTTTGACCAAGTCAACAATGTTGTCTAGGTACATTGAATCTCCTTGATGAACAACACAATTTTAGTGAAGGACAACTTGCATGAGCTTGGTGGAAAATATGGATGGGACCCAATGTGGAGAGGCTCTCATGCTATATATGGAGGGGATATCAACCATTTTTATTCATGTTTGGATTATCATTACTATTGGTCTTTTTAGACTTTTCTTCCTCTTGTTGTTTAGCAGGGTTGCAGTGTTGTTTAGCACAAGGGTGTTCCTGGTCAGGAATCCCTACCTCATCCTTAGGGAAGGAGAGGTTCCTTGGGCTACATTTCCTTATTCTGATGTTTTTTCCAAGCTACCTCCTTCAGCAATAGCGCAGTTTCCATTTAGAGCTGGGTTTTGTTGTAGGGTGCAGCAAAGGAGGATCTCTTAGAGCCATTTCTGGGCTTGTTTTTCAGTGGAAAGGTTGTCTATTCATTGGAGGATCAGCAAGGAGGACTCTCAGGCATATTTTTACATATTTTTCATCATTCAAACCATCTTCTATCCCTCACATATTTCCATCCTTAACTGCATTATTTTTGGAGGCATTTGATGGGAGGGTTCATTGAGCTCATCAGGAGGATCTATTTCTGAGTAGAGGGATCAGCCTTCTACTTAGAAATACCATTGGAGGAGGACATCATTATTTCATATCTGTCATAGCCTCATTTCATATCAGATCCAGTTTGCAGTGGCACATTAACCCCTGGGTTATTTGTCACATTGTATGTTTCTTGGTATTTCTAGCAATCCTTTCCGGGTTGCCTAGAAATCTTGTATTAGAGCCCACACCTTCATTGCTGGGCATTTCTTTTGTTTCTATCAGCCACATTCCATTTATACATGTATTCAGTAGTAGCTACACTGTTATAGATAGCACTGTCACTACTCTCTAGCATTCTATACAATTGCAGCAGCTCATGTGCTGATTGTTTTATTCATTGGAGATTTGTTCTCATTTCTTGAGTGGCTTGTCTCTCATGATCTTGTTGTATATTTATTCTGATATATTGATAAAATTTTGGTTGTACATTGATCCCTCTTATGTCATGTTCATATTTGTAGAGTTTTACATTTGTATGTTCATGTATTGCTGCAATCCCATTTTGGGATATTACAGATAGGTTGAATGAGAAATTGAAGAAGTTAGAGAAAGATCTAACCTTGAAAGAACCCATGGCACAAGCCAAGAAAAAACTATGGGCCAATATAATTGAATCTGTCAATGATATCTGGCCATACATACAGGTTATCTATGAAAAAAAATATTTAGTCAAAGAAGAAAGAGAAGCCATTCAGAAGATAAAATAAGAACTTGGTAAGAAACCTCAAGAAGCTCTTGAAACCATCAAATTTCTTAATTCTAAGAAAAGGAAAGAATTAGAGGAAATTGGAAATAGTGACAGAACATAAACCCTCCTAGAATTTAGGAAGGTAACTTCTAAAAATAATTTGATGATACAGATAGAAGAAAAATTCCAGAATATGGAGGTTGTCATCACAAGGTTCATGATGAAGTTTGACACTCTCAGACAAAAATTTCTTCCAAATCCACTAGTCATTCATGACAGATTAATGAAGCAGGATGATTGTGATAAGAAGATGAGAGAAGTAGCTAAAGAGAAAGCTAATAATTCAGCCATGTAGGGAATTCCAACAGGGAAGGTACTTTACAAAAACTTTGAGAACCTTTTTTGCCTACAGCATGAGGTAAAACACCTATTTGTCAACAAGCCTACATTCTCAAAATACACAAAGGCTGATGAGATATTCAGAAGGATGATGAAGATAAAATTACCAGAAGTAGAATTTTGGGAAAAAATGATTGATTTACTGTGAAGAGAACAACAGTAAAACAAAGCAGTCAAAAGGTTAAAACAATATTTACAGTTTACAGTAAAAAGAGACAGTTAAAGAGTATCAAACATGTTAAAGAGTATCTGATGAAAGATATGGTTTAAAGTCAAATCAGAAATTACAAAGCAGAGTTTAAAGTGTATTAGTTGAAAGGTCAGAGTGAAATTCAAAAAAGAGATAAAGTTGCCAACGTAGAGGACACTTCACTGCCTAACTGCAGCCTTCGTTGAGCAACAATCAAAGACAAATCAGCAGCAAAATATCAATAGTTAAAACAAAAAATCAATAAAAGTAGGGACAACTTGCATTAGTTAGATAGCTATCTCTATCTTCTTGCATGAAGATATTTATTTTTCCTTGAATAATTCCTAATTTTGTTTTAGGATATTTTGTAATATTTTTTGTATAAAGACTTCACATTTTGAAGTATTGAGTGTGGATGAATTGCTGAACATTTCTATAGTTGTAGTATTTTGGAACCTAAGGGTGATTGTACCAATTTCAAGTCAGCAGACTGGATTAAAGAAATAAAGATATTATATTACAAGATTCATGTGTTGGGCCACTACAGTGAAGTACTTTCTACTTGTTCAATTGTTTCTTTCTAATTTTTTCACATGCTCATATGTTTGCTTAATTTAAATGATATAACTAGAATGTTATTACAGAATATGTTTAATTACACTCTGTCTTGAACTGTTTATCATTTATATGTTTTTCTTTTGATATCCAGATTAGGGAATTCTTAATTTCTCCCTTGTTTCGATTGACCTCTGTCTTTTCACTAACTATCCGGATTTGAGAACCTTAATTGCTCTCTTACCGCAATTGAAACAATTTTCACCATCAACCTAAGGATCTGAAGTGACTAAACTATCTTTCCTTGTGAATACTTCCCTTTAGAACCTTGATCCTACTTCTACTGCTTGACACTTTGACTCCATTAGCCCAATGGAATACAGACCTACATCTATCCATCTGAGTAAGTGATTTCACCACCAAAACAAATCCAAAATCAAAATCCCAAGTAATCCTACATAACTAGCCTAAAATCAACTATAATAAACAAAGATAAATCATATAGAGAGAGCCCTCTCTGAGCATTAGGAAGGCTAGATCCTAAGGCTTAAAAGTAGGTTTGTGGTTACCTCTAATATTCTTTAAACAAAAAAATAAAAACAACCCTTTGAGAATTATTGGAGTGTTAACATATTGCAAGGACCTAAAATTAATTACCCTTCTATCGATAAACAATTCTACAAGGAGATAAAAAACTTTCGACCTTATCTTCTGAAGAACCATTGTATTATCTTTGTGACTAACTGTTAGATCGTTTTTTATTCAACAAGAGATGGGTAATATAAGAGTGAACTGGATGACCAACTTACAAGAGTACGATATTTATTTCAAAACATTTCATACAATCAAGGGCCATGTTCTATGCTAGCTAGCAGGAGAAGCAACAAATGCACCAAAAGATGAATCTTATGGGGAGCAGGATATTGAAATGTATAATATCAAAGACAATACCATAATTGACACACCAACCTATTAGTACATGTACATGCGGAAATATATTGAGCACGGTACCTTTCCCTCTCATTTATCAGCGAGACTAAAGAGGGAAACTAGATTTAAAGCTTTATATTATCAGTTGGAACATGGAGTGTTTATCAGAAACCAC
This sequence comes from Pinus albicaulis, assembly GCA_034641835.2. Taxonomy (NCBI): domain Eukaryota; kingdom Viridiplantae; phylum Streptophyta; class Pinopsida; order Pinales; family Pinaceae; genus Pinus; species Pinus albicaulis. Next base: position 1,486,282,192 of record CM076577.1, on the reverse strand, counting down.
CACAATGGGGTCCTGCTCATATACATTGAAGAATTAGATTCAGAAATGGTACCACGTGACCTCCATGACAAACTAGACGTAGGACATTTCTCAGGTAACACTATAACACACAAACACATTTTTCAAAGATGTTCACGCTTCTTCCTGCAAGTGTCTGGTTTTTTAAAAATGTGCTAGTCGAGAAAAGAAGTCAGTTTCCCCATTGCAACCCATCACTGTATAAGAACCATTCCAACCATGAGGCTTAGATGTTATCAGTGAGATATTATCTCACTCATAAAAGAATCATTGCTATATTCTCATTACAATAGATTACTTCATGCGGTGGATAGAAGCGGTTCCCCTAAAGCAAGTGAATAACTAAGATGTCATCAAATTCCTCAAGTGGAATATTATTAGAAGGTTAGAGATTCCAAATTCACGTGTTTTTGATAATGCAACATATTTTCCATCGCTAATAATTTATGATTTTTCATTGGAAAATAGAATTGTATTGAAACATTATGTTAATTACTACCCACAGGGAAACGATCTTGTTGATTTGACCAATATGAACCTTATGCACATCATTAAAAATATCATCTTCTATGAACAAAGGAACTAGCAGAATGCCTTGGTGAACACCCTATGGGTTGACTATGTCATGCCTAAACCTTCTCTGAATAATTCTCCTTACTTCCTAGTGTATGGAAAAGAAGCCATCCTACCTCTGAACATTTACTTTCCTGTTGTTCAACTTTCACAAGAATCTTAGGGTAAGCCTTGTCTCTCGATTCAAAGTAGGGTAAACACTCTTCTTAAGCTACAAGAAGAAAGAAATAAATAAAATGATAAATTTTCTCTTCACTAGAACCATATCAAGAGATGGTTTGAAAAGAATTTTGTAGGGAAAAACGAATTCAATGAGGGTGACCTGGTATTGAAGTGGGGCAAAGCCGATAGAGAGAAGGGGAAACACACTAAGTTCCAATCCCTATGGATCATATCATTTGTTATGCATAAGAATCTTGGCCATCACACTTATCATCTCTAAAATTTGGATGAGAATATTGTCTCTCTTCCTATAAATGGAAAATATTTGAAATAAGATTTTCAATGACAGACTAGGGCTATCCCTATCTTATGTACATAGTCTATTTTTTTTCTATTTTATTGTCATTTTTAGTATTTTCATTAAGTTTTCTTTCGTCCATGTGAATAAGCACTGTGTGTAAGTGTGTTTTTTAGTTCCAATCTATGTGGAAGAATTGAAAAGAATTTTGTGACACTGCAACATTTGGCTAACCCTTAGTCCTTATTCTTCATCTTGGTTACACCTTTTGGTGAATGATGTTATGATGAAATATGATCCTTACATAAGGAAAGCTTTGTGTCAAACCATGATATCCGTGTATATTCTGCAAACCTCATGCTTACACTCGGTTCTTTATGTTTCAATGTTTTCCATGATGATCCGATCAAGTAAAGAAAGACAAGGGGAAAATCTAAATGAGAAAAAATATATTAGAGGTTTTATATATGTTTCTCTGAAGGAATAACCTCTTCTTCTCTCAATAATTCAGGATCCCTCTTCCATCCCAAGAAATAAATAAGTGTCAATACACAATCCTATATAATAAATAAATAAAGGGCGAAGGAAGAGAAAGGCTTCCGATGCAGGTTATTGAAGCAAGTAACTTCACTGGGATACTATACAGGCTCGTTGGAAGCGAAGAAATGCTTTTTTTCCTGAAGTGACTTTGTCAGTGTATTTTCCAAGACTGTTGGCAGCAGAGCAACACCATAGATGAAAAACTATACTCTGAATATCTTAAGCTCATGAAAAACATTACCCTTTTACTGATTTGAAACATTGTAATATAACTGGATTTATGATTGCGTTCGACCAAGAAAGGGTGGAGGGGACTATGTGTATACATGGGGTAAGTGGGGAAACCAAAGTAATCTACATTATGAATCAATAATCCCTAAGGAATCAGACATTGCACAAAAGATTTGACCAAGGAAAAGAAGTTGAAATTCAACAAGTGTGTCGTGAAGTGTTGTCATTGCTACAACACCCTCCAAAATTTTGGCCTATATCCAGAATTTAGAGCCTACTTTGAATTTTCATGTTATCCTTTCAAGTATCAAGAGTCATCACATGTGTTTTGTCTAAGTGTTTTTGTCATGTTTAGAATAAAATCAAAGTGTCTTCTTTCAACATGGCAAGTGTTGTACATCGTACATATGTAGATTTTGTTTGTTTAAATGGGTAACCTTGGTTCTAATTAGTAATTCTTATCATGTAGAAATGTATCACACCCATTACCAAAGTTTCAAGAATTTTTGCACAAGTGTCGTCGTAAAGTGTACCTTTAGTGTCACACTTGGGAAAAGTTGTCGTAATGTCATCACATTGAGGGAAGTATTTTTTTGATGTGTTATAAGTGATCAATGTTGCATCTTCAATTTTTCTAAGTGTGTGGTCATGCTCAATTTTTTTCATTATTCACTTTGGCCTCACTGATCCCACACTTAGCCAAATTTGGAAAAATTCCTGCCTGAGAAACTTGGCCTCACTAAGCCCTCTTGAATTTCACATTGTGAAATCTTAGTCCTCAAGATTAGATCTTTCCTCTTGGAACTACATAATGCACAAATTCCTCCTTCTAGAAGTGCGCACTGCACAGTCTCAGTGCTCAGCCTCAACCCTTGAGCTCCAAAACTACACAAACCATGCCTTCATTCACCATCTTCTGCGAACTGCACAGTCTCAAGGAACAAGCCTCAACCTTAACCTCTTGAAATATAGAACTGCACAAGCCCTTGGCCTATGTCCCTCCAGAACTGCACAACGGGGAAACCTCAAGCCTCAAGCCTTCAAGCTATCCCCTTAAGTCCCTAACCTGTGTAGTTTTCTAGCCCTCTCATGCCTGAACTACGCAATGCATAGTCTCAAGGCTCAGCGCTGGCCCCTAGCCTCCTAAGATATGAAATTATGCAATCCCTAAGCCTAAATCCCAGCCTATCACCTGATTTTGGCTTAGTCAGTGGTTGTCATGAAGCATGTTAGACTAGGGTTTTATCAGACTGATTTTGTCATGTCATGAGTGGATTTTAGTTGCAGGTATTATATCATGTTATGAGAAGATGATGGTGAAGAAGATGAAGAAGGAGACACTACTAGAAGACACCTTTCTAATTGCAAAGACAAGTTGATCAATAAAAAAAAGGGACGCCATATTATGACGACAATTGGAGATCAAATTCACATTCAAGACTCCATACCTTCAAGAATCACGGAGGAGGAAGAAGAACATGTTCCATCTTTCAAGAAGGCACAAATATAAAAACAACAAGAGTGGCTTGACAATGCCATATCATAATGTAGTCCAGGTCCTTAGTGTCATGTCATTTCTTGTTATGAATCAGAATTTTCCACATCATTTGTGGATTATGTAATTTCAATATTTTAGAAATGTATTGTAAAGTGGAAGTCCAAGAGTCATCTACATAATGTGAAAGTCAAGAAGGAGTCGAAAGGTCGTAGAGGATTCAATCAGTCATGAGTGTAGTCCAAGAGCCACAAGGTAGGTGAATGGTCACCCCATTTATTATATATACACCCTCATTGCTCATGCACAATACTTTTCTCCTTGACTCCTCCTATCAGGCGTTAGAGAGGAAAATAGTTCTTTTGGAGGAGAAAGTGGTTTCTCTAACACTCCACTATTGGAGCTAGTGGTGTTCATTGTAATGATGTATCTTGGAACATTTTTCTAAATTTTGAAGCTGCTTGAGTCAACCCACTTTCATGTGAATGTCGTAAATATTGTAAGACTAATCTTTGAATGTTTTTCATGTATGTTGTTTTCATCTTTACTAAGGAAATCAAATTATTTCGGTGTCGTTGGTAGTTATCTTGTTGAAGGTGTGTTGTATGTTTTTTAACAATCGTTGCTTCTATGTGAACTATTTTTCTAGTTGTCTAATGATTCATTCATATGTGTATGTGTGTGCCTCTTTACTAGATCAATACTATGTGACTCCTCTTTTAAAGGCTCACCTTTTTTCTCCCTTTTAGTGGAATAACCTTGATACATTCCGCAGTTGAACATTCCACAAGGCATAGTCACTTGTTAATTCGAAAGTACATATGCATTACTCTTCTATGCTGACCATTGTAGCCAAGGAAAATATCTAAGAACATATGGCAATTGGGCCTTATAAAATAAATTTAAATAATAAGTTTATAAAAAAATTAATATTTGCATCATCTAGTTTCTTTTAAACATGATTTTTGAAAAACATTTGGACAGTTTTAAAAAGGTCAAATCAAAAATTAGTAATGTAAAATATAGAAAACGAAAAAATTTCAAAAAAACTTATGCGAGCACATGTTTCTTCACAATTCAATTGAAATATTAATTCACCAACTTCGAAATATAATAAAAAATATAATTTTGCATAAAAAAATAAATTTTTAATATGAAAAACTTTGCTCTTTGTATATATATATATATATATATATATATATATATATATATATATATATATTAAAAATTACACATTTTATACTAAGTTATGCTACACAAGTAGACACATACTTCTTAAGATGTGCGAAAATTTTCAAGGTAAAAAATTTTATTTAATGGAGAATTAACAAATTATATGAAATTAAATTTTTTTACAAAAATATCATTAGGACAACAACATAATTATCCAGAAATTGTATTTTTACTCTAAATCAAAATTCACGATGCTTTTTTGAATTTTAAGGGCTTCAATTCGATAAAAGAGAAAAAAAATGAAATTCCATTGCTATATTTGGCCCAAAAGAGTAACCCACCTTCATGCATTCACCTATGAAAAATATTATATGAATTTGAATATGTCAAATTAATATGCCATTGGATAGAGGATTTTTTCATGAATCTAACATGATTAACTCCACCACTCAAGGACAAATTTTCCCCAAGTCTTCTAGGGTACAACATGGTGTTGCAAAGAAATCTGTAAAAGGGGTTCTGAAATTGTGGTTTTTGGGACCTCATAAGCTCGATCAAGTTCTTACAATGCTTGTTCAAGAACTTGAATTATAAATTCAAATAGCTCAATTGAGGGTTTGAAGAACCCTCAATCTAACCATTTACGTGGTTAACCAGGGGCTCGATTGAGCCTTTGTAAAAATCAAGTTTTCAAAGGTCTTATTTTTAAGAATATGATCCTTATGTGAATCCCAAATGTTTATAATAAAAAAATATCAAAATTTTAATCCATTAACAAGTACTACGTGGTGGTAATTTCACTGCTATTTCTTTTTTTGCACATTTCCACCACATCTTTTTTTGTTTATTGTGCATGAATGACATGGTGTGAAAATAATATTTTTCAAAAAATTAAAAAAATAAATAAATCTTAGTGTGTGTATATATAATTAATTATTTAATACATACAACTGTATTCACGAGTGTGTGATCCTTATTACCAACTTTTTAACACAAAAATTTGAGAATGTTACTAAATGTTAAATATAAACTTTAACTATGCAAATTTTACAATCCAGAATATGTAGAGGAGAGTATGTTTCTTGTTACAAAACTTTTAACAACCGCCCTGAAATATGTAACGAAATTTCAAGTGAAAACTTTAATTATGTTGTTAATTTAATCAAGATGTGTACCTCATCACTAATTGATTGGATTATGTATATTTATAATCATAAGTTATCCATTATATTCAAAAATTGTTTGTTGAAACTTCAATTATGTCAATATTATAATTATAATTTATCCACATTTGAACTGAAACCCTTTTTTTTTTCTAAATAATCTTAATCTATTAGTATACAAAAAATTACATGGAGGCCAGGGCCTCAAAAGTTCTAGCCCGTGAAATGGGCATTCTAGTACAACCATGAAGCTCTAATAGTTTATCAACCCACAGTACCAAAACACAGAGACAACCATAAAGCTCAGTCAGGAAATTCAGCAAAAGAGTGACACCCTCATAGGGGAAACCGGCCATGAAACTCCAGCAGTTTATCAACCCACAATGACTAGAACAGGTTATACAAACATAATCGTTCCCAAACAAAAAACCCTGCCGCCGGCGAAGGGGAAACCAAAATTTAGACAAGCTGTAGATCTGAAGAAAACTAAACTGAGACAGTGAGCAAAAACCAGAGCTGAACCTGGTTCGACGATCATTCAAAAACAAGATAATATGGAGATTGGAAATTAATTACCTTGAGAGGAGGGGGGAGACTCGACCACACGACAGGTAAAGTTGTAAGGGTCATCCTCGACCTGCAAATCAGTTTTAGCACTGGAACTACCTTGCTTGGTGTCGTCCTCGCCCGGCTTGGCAACAGGAGCAGCAAAACGACCTCGCTTGATGTTGCCCGAACCAAAAGAAATTTTGAGGTCCTGCGAGGAGCTGCACTCGACCTCTTTCCTTTTCTGACCTCCTCTGGAGGGAGAGTAGGGCCTATCAGCGGCCAATTACACCAGATGAGAACTCGTGAGCTCGGCATTCAATTCAGGAGGCTCCTCTTTAAAATCTATAGTTATGGCGGCTGTAACAGTTGGCATATTGAGTAAACATGGGAAATAGAATTGTGCCTTATGCTACTGACCGGGGATGAGACTGGAGATGCCTCTTGTAGGCTGAGAAATCTCGTGACCAGCTTGAGAGCCACATCCACTTCTAGTCTCAGGGTAATGACCCTGCGGGGAGTCGGAGGGAGAAGATGAGGAGCTCAGAGAGGTAGAGGGAGGGTGGCGGGGAAGACCTCCACGGATCGAGCCGCGTAGACACCTCATCCTTTGGCGCAAACGAGGCATAGGAATCAAATGAGAAAGACTGAGTGAGACAGAGCAGGAAGCGGAAGGCGGGGACTATATTGGCGGACCACAGCTGAGTACAGAGGGATGAGAAGTGACGAACGGCTCTGGTAGAGAGACAGAGTGAAAACTGATACTCTGAGAGCAATGGGAGCTCTACGAGATGTGCAGACCCGGAATGAGGTCTAAGCAACAAGAAATTGAGCATCTGCGTCCAGTAATGGTCTTGGAGCTAGGCTCTGAGACCACCAAGGAGCAGCAAGAGCGGAGAGGAAAAAATGCCGGCTTGAAACTTCCGGAAGAAGCCATATCCCTGTGGAGAAAACGCAAACATGGGCAACTATGCTACGTAAATGCCTTGGGCGGCTTGACGTTAATGCAATTAATGTTCTCGAGGATGAGAGGAAGGGTGGCGGTGGTAGAATCCCACGCGCCAACCCAAATCCTTTGCCACCTTTCATACACTCTGAACACCCGCATCGAGGGAACTGAAACCATTTTTAAGGCACTGATCAAAGGTTTTTTCTTCTGAATCAGATCTATTGAAAAAAGGTTGACAACATGTTTTTTCCAAATTGACCTTTTTCCTATTGGTATGAATAGAACACATGCTAAAGTTAAAATGATTTATCTTGTATTTGGTATTGAGCCCCAAAGTTTAGAGGAAAGAGAGAAACAAAAATGGGAGAGTTTAAAATATTATCTTGATTAGATATGTGGAAAATATTTATTTTTCGACACATTTTCTCTTCCCCTTCTTACCCTGAAAAGGGTCACCTTGTGTCCTTGAAAAAATAACCATCTTTCGACTAACCTACCCTCCTCTGTCCCTTAGGACCAACAAGGGGTAGCACAAGAATATTCACATGTTTTCCATCAACTATGCCTTTAAACATGATCTTAGGACCTGACTCACACTGCGTGGACGAAACTTTCAGAGGAACCATTAGGTTTTTTGGGCATTAAATTATCACCATTTTTTGTGTTACTCAAGTTGACATTCTTGATTCAGCTTCATCCACACCTTCTATTACTAGTTTTTTACTCCATCTTTTGTCAATTTTGAACATATTAGAGGTATTACTGATACTTTGGAATTTGAAATTACTAGTCTTCAAAAGAACTGGAAAAAACATAGGAGAAGTAAGTGAGCTTGACTCATTGAGTTATGAATATATCAACTAATATGGTATTGAAATTTTATGGATATTTTGAAAGTGGAACTTTGCTATCCAAAATTAATTTTATGCAGGGATTCTGCTATTAAACAAATCCTTGCGCATAATAAAATGTGTGCTTCCTTATTATGGACACTTCGCCAATTTCTTCGTTAAAACCACATCATATTCAGCTCAAATTTATATAAAGAAGAGAGAGCCAACACAAATAAAATACGAGTATATAATAACATAAGAAAAATCAGATTCAAAACCAAATTCCCGAATATTACATTTGTGGGCCTCTCGGCTCTTGGCCTTTTCAAAACTCTCGCACTGATTCTCTCTATCTCTCTCCATCTCTCTATGTATTCCTCACTCTCACAAGCTTCATATTTATATACAGTTATGAATTAACTCCAATCCATGATTTTCTCCACACAAATCTCAACCAAAATCTAAAATAGATTTATCCCCTATTTGAATCCACTGAGTTCTATTGAAGGAATTCCTGATCCCTAAATTATCTACCTAACTCAACTCCCTCCTATTCTAAATTTATTTAAGAGAATATTTACAATAATCCTCGCACTTAGATATTTCTCTCTTAATTTATTAAGAATGAGCATAATAATTTATAAAACAATTAAAAAGACATCACCCCCTATTTACAAAATATTTTAATAAAAAATCAGGCACGATGCTCCTGCATCAGACTCCCCATGTAGAGAAGTTTCCATAGACTCCTGTCTATGAGGTCTGTCACTTTTCTATAATAATGCAACAGCCACAAGTATTGATGACTTGCTCCCTCCAGGATTCCAAACTCTATTCTGTCACTGGTCCTTTAAAGTATCAACTCTGTTTGGTAACTCATCACTCACTCTGTCAATCAGATTCCATCGGCCTTTACAATAATTACTTCCACCAATTCCTCAGAGTAATTCCTCTTTGTCTAATGCTTTCGTCTCGAACTGAGCTGGACACTCAACTTTCTGAAGCGAAGAATAATCAAGAATTTCTTCTTGACCACAACTATAGTCATTGATTTCTTTTATAGCAACAACTTTCTCGTCTAGTGTTGCACCTGCATTCATCAACAAACTATTAGTTTCAAAAATACAAGACCTTTCGGCCTCTTTTGATGCTTCAAGCACCAATATCCCATCATTGATTTTCTGGATTTTAACAGATCCTGTTTTGAATTGTTGGCTTCTTTCATCTTTATCTTACTGGTTCAATATTTCTGTTTCCTTTATGTCTCTAAAGATATAAATTTCTTGCTGCTCCTGATCTTTCATCTCATCTCCAAATACTTTATGCTCAATTTCTCTGATTGCAACATCATATTTATTTATGTTTCCTTCTGTACCTACAACCACATTATTATTTGAGAAGTTATAACATTCACTCAACTCTATAAATGTTAAAAACATTTCATCCCTATCATGCATGGTAACTGCAATCTCTTCTGTATCAGGTTTTGCAAGTTTCATCTCTCCTTCAGGTTCTTTAAGCCATCGTTCCAAGAACTCTATTTCCATGTGAAAAATTTCCAGCATTTCATCACAACCTTCATTCCCAGCTTCATTCTTCTTCTGGAAATCTTCTTGAGTTATCCTGGTTTCTGTATCATCACATTGTAAAATTCTGTCATCAATTTCATTAAAAAAATTCATTTGTTTACCTCCTTGGAATATCACTTCGGCATTTTCATTATGCTTCTACTCCATAACAGCTTCAACTGGTTGTCTTACACCAAACATGAATTCGTTTATGATTTCTTCATGCTGCAACAAATCAGTACCTTCCTCCTCTGAAATACATTCTACATCATACTTCACCTTAAGAGCTTTGTTCATCTCGGTGACAGTTCCACCATACTGTCCACCATCTTCTGCACATCCTGCAAATATACACAAATGATGAGATTTAAAAATAGAAGGCATCATAGCCTCATCTGCTTCTCTTGTCGACACATCTTCAATTTCTTTTGAACTATTCCAATAGTTCATGAGATCTTCCTCATTGATCTCTTCACCCAGAATTTTACCCTGTTCTCGACCACAAATGGAAACTTCCATTTTCAACTCAGCCTCTCTAAGTTCTTCACATCTCAATTTCACACTCATCATCTGCTTGAGCTTCCTCAGCTCTTCTCTCAACTGTATGTTTACCTGTTGTTCCCTCTTTGTGTGTAGTCTCTGCCATTTCACTTTCTTCCTCATGGTCCAACCATGTCTCTGGTCTTTATTTCTCTGCAACAATTCTATCAATAACTCAAGGAGAATTGCTATCTCAGCTTTCTCCCACTCATAATCTTCATCAGTCAACTGCTTATATATGCCAATTACATTGGAATTTTCTTTCTTCTTTCTTCTGCTATGGTCTTCATCAGATCTTCTAAAATGACTATCACCAGTCATCTTCTCCTCCTTTGTGAACTTCATATGTTCAAGTGTGGATTTCATTTGAATCCCCTTTTCAGCAAGCTTCCATAGTTGCCATTCAGTAATACAAGCTCTCTTCCTGCGCTTGGTATCTTCCGGTTCTCTGTCTTGGAATCATCTATGGGCAACTCTCTTGCTCTTCTTTTCTGCAAAACAACAACTGTAGTATTTCATGTGTTATAATGACCAACTCTTTGGGTGTTGGCTCCACCGATCATGCACCTAATTACATTCAAACCTTTGAATTGATTCAATACTTTTTGACCTAGACTTTACATCAAATTTTCATCTTGGATGAAAAATACACCCTCTTGTACAATAATTCAATCTTAACTCAAGCTATCCAAATTTTCATTTGACCCTAACATCTGTTTGACTTAAAATCTTGACCCAATAATTACAATAGTGGATATTTTGACTTCATTCAAGTTATACAATATACCCATGAACATCCACCTTTAATACATTCATGATGTAAAATCTTCACTCTCTCTCATACTCCATTCTTCAGAAAATATCACAAGTCACCAATTACATCATATCCCATTATCATTTACTCACATGATACTTTAGCCTTTAGATTTAAATGCAATTCACTTTTCCCAAGATTTATTTTTAAATAAAATAAATCATTTAATTTTCACATTAAAATACCTTTTCGAAATGATGTATCATACCTTATGCTCCCTTCAAGGTTATTTAACAAACCTTCTCTTTGCAATTTCAACTCTCCGGAATTCACTCTTCTATTTCATCTTTATCACTGTGAATATTCACATTTCCTTCATACCATAGTCTCTTCAACATGCCTACCATCGTAAGAAGGTATTTTTCCTGCACTTCTATGTAGCTCATTCTTTGCAGTGACGTTTCGCATGCAACACCGTCTCTCCTCAATTCACAAAACAATTCATTCACAAGAATTTCTAAAAAATTTCTTTTAACATGGTGGCATTAATATATTTCTCCGCAACAACAAATACAAACCATACTTGAACCATACTCACACATCAATTTCTGAGATGGACTCCAATTCCATTCCTTAAACGTATGGATTGATTTCATTCTTTCATAACTTTTACAAAAACATAAATTCTCAAATATGGAAAGGGAAATTAAATCATCCAATTTTTAAAATACCTTTAATCAATGAATATTGATCCATTCAATGAGCACTTACCTTGAATCTTCTTGTGGTTGAAATGATCCAACCCCTCTCTCTCATATTCATTTAGGAATATATTCAAGCCTCTACAGACTTTGTCTCCGGCGGACTCCCAGTTATCCAACTCCAAACTCCACCTGAGCTTTGTCTCCACCCCATCATCCGGTTTTGAATATGCAATGTCAATTTTCTAACAATCTCATCCCAGCAAATAAATCTCTTCCCAGCAATTTTCTAACATAAATATTTTCCCGGCAAATAATGTTGGAAACCTTCAAGGTATGCACAATCTAATAATATCTTTGGAAATCACCATTTTCTAATGCAATTTCCATTCACCCAACTGTGTTTCTAAGCAAATTCCATTCACCCAACTTCACACAAATGGAAATCACGCAAATTTCATTCTCCCAACTTCACGCAAATGCCATTCACCCAACTGTGCTTCTACGCAAATGTCATTCACCCAACTTCACGCAAATGCCATTCATGCAAATGTCAGTCTCCCAACTTCATGCAAATTCCATTCACCCAACTGTGCTTCTATGCAAATTCCATTCACCCAACTTCACCATTTACCAACATGGGACAATGCATTTGGAAGAGAAAAATGTTGCACTATTGCAAGCGCTGCCAACACGAGCCATTCACACAGGCATATAAAAACAAATGCAACTAAATATGACTTTAAAGCAGCCAATTTTGGAACATCGCTTAGGGAACAAGTGCTGCATTGTTTTTGAAGCTACTACAAATATAAATCATCGCACAAAAATCAAAGTAATTGCACCCAGGTAACACGATTTCAAATTGACTGTATTCATAATGGAATACACTATCTATAACACATACATCGAATGCTGATGAAGTTATTTGCTGCCAATACAACTTACCACATAGGAAATCAAACAAATAGCAATCGGATAATATGATGTCAACCGAATGTACAGGAATATCGGAATGGGGTTGTCTGTTAACACAAATATCGAATGCTACTCATCATCATGACTCCACGGGAACTGTGTTAGTTCCTCACGCAGTCTTGCAGGGAACTTGAACCCATAGATGCCAAAACACAGTATCATGCAACTGCCTCCACGCTTCCATGGTGACTATCAAACTACCAACGCATACCATATGCTAGCTGCTCACCGTGATTCACAGGGACTGTGTCTAAAATTTCACACAGTCTCGTAGGGAATTAAAGCCACACATCCACGATTCCACCGCGACTGTGTTGTATTGAATTCAGTTTGTGTTGGTTGCACAATACATCTCCACGGTCTTCAACTCCTCCATCGCTTGCATCCACACACATTTCAAAGTTCTGGAATATGCTCTTCATTAATCAAAATTTGGTCATAGCTCTGTGTTCCAACTCTTGCCCATGCATAGGATTCAACCAATTTTTTTTTTTTTCCTTGTTATATAATATGAATAGATTAACTATATGGATCGACTTATACAAAGATCGAGCCTTGAAAACATACATTCATATGAAAAACATCAAATTTGAAACTTTCCTTGTATCCACAAGAGTTACCCAGAGTCGAGTATGACCAGGCATCAATTTGCCAATTCTCATTTATTCAAATCCTTTTTCTCGCTCTGCACCAGTGCTAGAATTCTTTGTGAATGCATGTCTGAATATTTGAATCTAGAGTCCCTCTGAACCGTTAAACGTGCACTAAGAATCCCCATCACTGCAAGTAGCGATCAATAGGATGATCCAATGCTTGGATTTGAAACATAAATGCACGACAAAAATTTCACTTGGTTCACCAATCATTATTACATAGGTTGTCCTTTTCTCTTTTGGCATTCATCACACTATCACTGTTCTTCTCTATCCAAATCTTGATCTGTCTTCAATGCATTCAACCTTGCCAGGCATGGATCTTCGCTCTGATACCAAATGATGTAGGGATTCTCCAATAAAACAGATCCTTTCCCATAATAAAATGTGTGCTTCCTTATTATGGAAACTTCGCCAATTTCTTCGTTAAAACCACATCATATTCAGCTCAAATTTATATAAAGAAGAGAGAGCTAACACAAATAAAATACGGGTATATAATAACATAAGAAAATTCAAATTCAAAACCAAATGCCCGAATATTACATTTGTGGGCCTCTCGGCTCTTGGCCTTTTCAAAACTCTCACATCAATTCTCTCTATCTCTCTCTGTATTCCTCACTCTCACAAGCTTCATATTTATATACAATTATGAATTAACTCCAATCCATGATTTTCTCCACACAAATCTCAACCAAAATCTAAAATAGATTTATCCCCTATTTGACTCAACTGAGTTTTATTGAAGGAATTCTTGATCCCTAAATTATCTACCTAACTCAACTCCCTCATATTCTCAATTTATTTAAGAGAATACTTACAATAATCCTCACACTTAGATATTTCTCTCTTAATTTATTAAGAATGAGCATAATAATTTATAAATAATTAAAAATACATCACCCCCTATTTACACAATATTTTAATAAAAAATCAAGCAGGATGATCCTGCATCATAATTGATCTTATTAAGTTGATCGAACTCCCTATTTGGTTGTTGATTGAATGTTTCGTCGGATCAATTTTTATGATATCTTCTCCTTTCCTTGGACATAAAGAGACATAGATCCTGAAGTAATTGCATTCCAAGTTGAATTATGCAAAACCTAATTTCTTTATTTAGAAGAAATTGATACACAAATCAAATACATGATTTTGTTATGATGTATTAAATATTCTTATATGAATGTACCATACATTTTATTTTGGTGATTACACCAGTGAGAAATGTATTTAAATTAAGATGTGAAAAGAGAAAACAGAGGGAAAAATTAAAAAATTTCGACGTGAAACCACAAGGCATTGCTCTTGAAATATGAATGAATCCCAAAGAAATCGATTTCCTTGAAAGAAAATTGGTTTCTTAAAGGATTTATATTGCATCGGATATTGTATATAAAATTGAGATATTTCTATCTGCCTTTTTTAAACAATTTGAACTGATATGAAGATCCTATTGAATTGGGTGTTTTTATAATATAAAATTGATTACTGCGAAGAAAATCTAGACACCAGACCCTAGGAGTCCAAAAACTGATTATAAGGGATGTAGCGCAACTTGGTAGTGTTTTTGTTTTGGGTACAAAATGTCACAAGTTAAAATTCTGTCATACCTACTTTTCCCTTCTTTTCTATGGAAAGAAAGGAATGACTCAGATAATTTGATATCGATTCTAAGGGAACAAAAAATAACTAAATGGTATAATATGTGAAAGTGTTTAGCTCTCAGGGCTCACGTTTCCAATGAAGAAAGAAGGCTAAAGTGTCCATTTCTATTACATATATAGAAATATTTTCACCGAAATATGAAAATGATAAAGAATCATATTTAGTCTGTTAGTTCGCAACCTTCAACCACAACAAGGAAAATATGCATTTCATGAAAGAAAAGGACCATCTTAACCCTAACTCCTAGTAGTCCTAAAAAAATAACCTTGAACCAAGGGGATGTGTGTTGACCTGTAATTGATTTTCTAATAAAAGAGAGGCATTTAAAACAGATTAAAAATTCATGAATAAACAAGAATATATTTATATATAGAGAAAGAGAACGAACATGATACCAAAACATTGTAATGTTGATGCTAAAAAAATATGACATTGAAAACCAAAAATAAATACGAAAATTTTAACACATAACTGGTCATAGACAACTGAACCATATAAAACACCTCCATAGGCTTTGTTAATAATTCTTTTGTTCCTGCTAAGGTTTGACCTCTTGTACTCAACCATCCTCCTCTGGGTTTATACAATCCACCCATAGACTATATGATTAAAATTAGAGTTTGTGACATGTCAAACCTGTTAAACTTAATGTTTCATATTTTACACTTAGGATGGAGGCTATAAACAATCCCTTGACCTAAACTATTTAGGGTTTACCGTTTTATCAAATCATTGCATAGAAAAAATTTGGCATTTTTATGATATACACCATTTTAACCTCGTTTCCAAAGTAATCTATAAGATCATGTCATTCCTAAAAAATACTCCAAACATATTTGAGGCTCGTAGATTACCACAACACTATAACCAATATACAAAAAAAATGTATTGAAATCCTTACCCCAGGAACTCTCTTGCCTGTAACATGACATTTAGATCCATTATCCCTCTTTTTTGTTGTCTGGTATATTAGCCTCCAACCTGCCATTAAAAAACAATAAATTACACTAAAATCCACACAAAACCTATAAAAGAGTTAAGGAGTTGCCTATCCTTCAAATAACTGAATAAAAACGCACTTAAACTAGAAACTTTTGAGAGGATTTTGGAGTACCTTGAGTCTTTAGAACCCTGGTCTCGTTAGATTTCATCACATAGTTGTGGCACTTGCGCTAAGCCGACCTATGCACCATCTCTCCCCCTTAGTTGGAAACCAAAACTTGCAAAGGAAACTCAACTCCCACTGATTCGATTTTATTCAATTGGAAACCAAAGCTTTCAAAATGACTATCACATCCCACTCATTAGGATTTATTGCTTTATGGTTTTTATTTCCTTTCATTTAGGATTTATTATTTATGTTTTCCTTTTTATGATTCATATTGGATTGTAAAAAGTGCACCAAATAGAACACACACACACCATGTTATGACTAAGCTCTTCTAGATAACCTCAAAAGAAATAAAATCGAATAAAACATATTTGCAGTTTACATATTGACATCTTTTAAAATTGAATAAAATATATTTCAATCACATTTGAGTTTTTTAAAATTGAATAAAACTTATTTCAATCATAAGGAATTGATTGAAAGACTTGGATAGCTAAGTAAATTTAGGAAAGTTGATAACAGTAAATAAAACTATAGAAATGTTATCATATATTGTTTTTTGACCTATATTAAATTCCAATATGATTGACTTATATCATGTTATGACTAAGTTCTTGTAGATAGTCTCAAAAGAAATAATATTGAATACAAATTAGTTTTTGTTTACATTGACATCTTTTAAAATTGGATAAAACTTATGTCAATCCTATTTTTGTTTTTTAATAGAACCTTTAGATAATAAATTGATTGAAATACTTTAAAATTTTAACCATGCAATGGTATATATGTGGGTAACAAAAAAATGTATGTATAATTTTTTTAGTATAATATGGATGACTTTAGAATTCAAATAGTTTATTTTTAAAATTGAATTGTAATAACATACATGTTGATTGCACTAAAAGAGACTTTATACAAGCTAATATGAAGCATATTTGTAATTTTTTCCATGCTCAATATTAAATTGATGCATGATATATTTTAGTTCATTTTAAGTATCAAAGTGACTTGCATCATAGTGATATTGTACTTACATCATGTTATGACTAAGCTCTTGTAGATGACCTTAAAGAAATAAAATTGAATAAAACTTATTTGTTGTTTACAAGACATCTTTTAAAATTGAATAAATTTTATTTCAATCCTATTTGTTTTTTTTAATTGGACCTTGACATAAGGAATTGATTGAAATATACTTAAAAGAGTTGCCTATTCAATGGTATATGGTTGGGACGCAAAATTTTCCATATATAGATTTTTTAAATTATAATATGGATGACTTTAGAATTCAAATAATTTATTTTTAAAAGCATTGTAATAACATACATGTTGATTTCCCTAAAAGACACTTTATACAATCCAATATGAAGCATATTTGTAATTATTTCCATGCTCAATATTAATTTGATACATGATATTTTTTAGTTCATTTTAAGTATCAAAGTGACTTGCATCATAGTAAGATTATGCTCATATCATGTTATGACTAAGCTCTTGTAGATGGCCTCAAAAGAAATAAAATTGAATTAAACTTATTTGTTGTTTACAAGACATCTTTTAAAATTGAATAAAGCTTATTTCAATTTCATTTATGTTTTTAATTGAACCTTGAGATAGCCAAGTAAATTTAGGTAAGTTCATATTTAATTATATATAAAATTATAGAAACATATATCATTAATTGTTTAAAATGATATATTAAATTCCAATACATATGGCTTAAATATCATGTTGACTAAGCTCTTGTAGATGATCTCAATAGAAATAAAATTGAATAAAACTTATTTGTTGCTTACCAGACATATTTTAAAATTGAATTTAAACATATTTCAATCCTATTTGTGTTTTTTAATTCAACCATCATATATTTTAGTTCATTTTAAGTATGAAAGTGACTTGCATCATAACTTAAGATTATACTTATTTTCTTAGACTATGAAGCAAGAAATAAAAATTGTTATATTTTTAATAAAAATTATACTATATAGAAAAAAATATAAACCGACAAAATAATTAACAGATCTATAAACTTAAAAATTTAATGAATATCAATAAACAAGATTAATAAAAATCCATAAATTGAAATAATGTTCATGTATGATCATAAATTGTCCATATATGAAAAAATACAAAGCATGCATCACATGTGAATATGCCCTATGAAATGGACCTAAAAATATACAAACTATCCACCCTAAGTACCACCAGAACTCTTATGTGAGTTATGCTATGCAAAATAGTCGTCCAAAATATGGTACTGCAATATAACACATTCAAATTTAAACTAATTAGATCATTATTTATACAAAACAAAAAATATGGAAATAAATTATTTTGAACCACATTTCATTACACATATGAATGTACTAACCTCGCTCAAGTTCAAATGCAAGTTATATAGGATGGGGGTGTAATAAATTTGGGTTTAGTGCTTCCCTACCTGTGGCTCATAGATTGGTGTCTGCATCAATGGACCCACAACGTTAGTGCCTCTATACCCAACATCCCACTCATGTGTCCACATAAATGCAACATCAAAAACAATCTACATATGGCCCTATGGGTCTACATACATAATGGAAAAGACAGATTATAATTATTCTATGAATTAATTAGCATGCATGTAATTAAAAAAAAAAAAAAATGTTGAAATCTTAGGAATAATTTTTTTCGCCTCAACTGTCTATACATAGTAACTCTCCTCCACATGAGTGTTATGAGGTGGAGGTGGAGGTGGAGTATAATCCATGGAAACATGCACTGGTGGAGGCTCGTCTGGCTAATCAACTGCCCCCTCAGATGACCTCATAAAATCATCCATGTAGTTGGGATGTGTCTACATGTTATCATAAACTTATCATAATAACATAAATAATAAGAACTAAATTAATATAAATAATTATCTATAATTTGATGATAAGATTATAAAGCTTTGTATATATGTACCTAGTCTATGTCACGTGAGCCATGAACCCTCCATGTCTCACATATGGCATCACGATACATAAATGTATATTAAAACAACTAGTCAATAAGTAGACTTGAAAGATATGAATCATCATATGATATAACTATTGTTTCATGTGACAATGGTGCTGGTGTGCTCATCTCTCCATGCAAGGTAACATGTGCGCCAACCAATGGCATCTGCATGTTATCTGCAATGGTATCCCTGGTCTCAATTCTTAGCTACAACTGCTCCTCTAGATTTGTCGATAATACCATGCTCCAAGACGGTCAATGCAACAACCTTGGAGGTGGTGGTACATGCCCAGGGTCCCCACAAGCATTATGATGATCACGGTTACTTCCCAATATAGATACATAATACTCAAATCTAGTGCTGGTGTAATCTGGCCTCGTATGTAGCACGAACTCTACATATATCTGATTTTCAAAGTAAAGGGGGACATGGTCATGGTGGGGGAACTGGACCTAAGCTCTAATGAATCAATCATAGACAAAAGGTGTTGCATCAAAATTATTAAAATATATAAGTGTAATCATACCTTTATGTCTAGCAGAGTGCTCTAAAGGGATGTCGAAAAAATTCCTAAAAAAATCAATGTTCTCAGTGGACACTTTCACCACCTCCCAAATATCTGGGTATCTAACCTCCTACCTCCCAATCCTTTGTATGGAATGTAGGAGGTGGCTTTGTAGTCCCACGCTCCGGTATGTCTTGATCAACCTATAGATGTTATCCAACATCAAAGAAAAAATATGCCTAATAGGTGGTGTAGTAGGGATTTTACCCAGCTATCATGTGATCCATGTATGTTGGGTTGTAATTTACTTGAATGTGATACTAGCTGTAGCATTGTCCCACAGAGGGATTGATGTTGTGCGATAATCCTTAGCTTCACCCTGTTAAGGGTCTGCAAATCATAAGCATAATTTAACATATATATATATATATATATATATATATATATATATATATATATATATATATATATATATATATATATATATATATATATATATATATATATATATATATATATATATATTTCGAAGAAATATCCAGGGAGATCCACCCGAAGAGATCACATCTCGCCTGCTTATTAGGAGAGCCTAACCCGAAGGGCGTTAAGGATAATTTTCCTCGTGACTCTCCCATTTGTTAGGTGCTTTAGTGGCAGGATCTTGACCAATTAAATTAACCCTAGGGGCTATAATTTAACATATATATTTAACAAACTAGAAGCATAATAATATATCCATTAAATTCAAACACATCAGATTAATATGATTTAAATGTAAAGACAATTTCAAGGCATAAACACATAAATTTTTTAAAAAGGATTTAAAAATTCACTCGTAGCAAGTGAAGATGGTCCACTATTTGTAAGATTATCATCAACATAAACATGAACACTGCCTCTAACACTCTGACTGGTATTTGTGCCAAGATCTATAAGTGAAACTCACACTCTGGTTGGGCTACATGATTTATCATGACCCTAACCATGTATAACAAATCCCATCACACTACAACAACCCGCGGCTGGGGGGGCTATAGAATCTAGCTCTGTGTATTACATATAATTCATATTTAATACAAATAAACTAATCTAAAATAAAATAATTTGACTAAACTATTACATGTAATACAAAACTATTACATATGATACATATAAACTTATCCAAGAAAAAATTTTGACTTAGAAAGAATGTTGACAAGAAAACCATTTCTAAACTCAAGTAGAATAATATAGCCTGAAGTCCTAAGCTTTAGAGTCACTTTTTTCAATAATTATCAACCAAAGCATTGAGTTCCATGTAAACATAATCTAAAGAAGTGATCAAATCTACCTTCATTGTTTTTCCTATTTCTAAATAATGATTTTATTCATAGGGCATAAATATGTAAATATATATGTAAAATTTCGAAATAAAACTATTTGCAAAACTAATAAAATTGCATGCCAACCAAATACTCCATTAGACTTTAAGTTCTTATAATGTTTGTCTCTGACACATGACTTGTATTAGGTGCAAGCACATGAAGACAATGTTTCCGGTACAACACACTACATTATGAAACAATATGGTACAAATTAGAAAAGAGTCAAAATGCTTTTTTTAATTTAAATGCAATTTTCATGATGGATTTAATGTATCTATTAATGATGCATTGTTGAAACTTAAACTTATTTATATAGTTATATAATTATATATTTAAATGTGATACATATAATGTTTTAAATATTTCTGGTATCTTAAATGTTATATTTATAGTTATGTTGTACATGTTACACTATCTTATGTTATAATTATAATGTTGTATTATATATATATATATATATATATATATATATATATATATATATATATATATAACATTCACAAGCACAATGTTCTTGCACACATATGTACTCACTACGTCCATGGTCGGAAAATCTCGGCAAACCCTCTCAAGGGGGTCTAACCGTTGGCCATACATGTGAGGCCTAACCCCAAGGGCATCAAGGAGATTTGATCATGTGACCACCGAATTGGAAAAGTACTTAGCAACGAGGAATCAACCAGTTGAGCTAACCCTTAGGGCTATATATATATATATATATATATATATATATATAGAACTATAATATATAGTTGTGTGATGTTATAGTTTTTTTTTTTAGTAACCCAGAGGAACCCAGCAGCCCGCCTGACATGTAACTACTAGCAAACTTCTAGGGGGCCACGATATTTTCTCCTCCCCGCAGCCTGGGTCACAATAGGGGGGATTTGAACCTGGGTCTTTTGAGTTACAACAATTTCATATTTATGGGATTAACTAATTGAGTTCCCCCCCCCCACACGAGGACTGTGTGATACATATATATATATATAATTAATTCATGTTATGTTAAATAGTTATAGAATTCTGTTACGTTATATATTATATATATAGAACTATAATATATAGTTATGTTATGAACTATAGTTATAGTTATGTTACTTTATATATATATATATATATATATATATATATATATATATAGAGAGAGAGAGAGAGAGAGAGAGAGAGAATGGGGTATGTTAAATAATTGTATGTTATGTTAAATTTTTATAGAACTATGTCGGGGAGACAATTAGTATCTGGTGGCACGGTGAAAATTTCAGTGAAGCATGGCATAAATGGTGGGATGATGCTTCCCCAAAACATTTATGGAAAATCCTGCTGCTTACTTGTTAGGGTATCTAGATAGGGAGAAATTATAAGATTTTCGAGGACAATAATTTTTTTCCCAAAGCTATTGGTGAATAAATCATGGCAATATAAAATCTCCTCCCTAATTAGGAACAAATCCATAGTACCCGTAATATATTCGAGGATATTATTGACCACTTTAAACCATGGGCATATTTTGACAGATATGCACAACATGGAAGATGTGGACGGGGATTTTTTCTTCATCTAAATAACAATCATCATTATGAACTAAAGTCTAGGTTGGGGCATAGAACAAACAATTTCGTAGAATTATTCATTCTTAAACTTCTTCTTCTTTTCTCTATTGAAAAATATTGTCAGAAGCTACATGTTTTTGGTGACACAAAGGTGATAGTCGACTGGTTTAATCAACATTCTTCATGCCACACGCACACAATCAGAATCATATAGGATGGTGTTATGATGTTAAAATCACATTTTGATTACATTACTTGTCACCATATTTACAGGGAAAGGAACACACTTTCCAACAGGTTATCTAAAGAGGGTGTGCAACATGCATATGATTTACGGCATGTGACATGGTAGAATAGACACAATCAATATCAATATTATAATCGACCGTTTTATGAGACATCATAGGATATGACAACTCCTCAATGACTTCATATTTTTTAAACCATTTTTGTATATCTAGTTTATCCTTTTATTTTCTTATGACGATAGACAATATATATCAGGACAGATGGTCCTCTCATGGACATGACTTAGATTATGTTTTTTATTATCCCATGTATATTTTTATTATAGAACAACTTACAAACTTTCAAATGATTGTTGTTTTATCGATGGTCATATTTTTGTGTGCTATGCAACACATACAATATGTAATTTTCAATAATATTTAATGGAAATTACGATACAATATGTAATTTTCACTAATATTTAATGGAAATTACGATTTTTCCTAGGGAATTTTTTTATATAACTATGTTATATGTTATATATATAGAGAACTATAATATATCTAATTATGTGATATTATAGTTATAATAATTAAATATATATAATTATGTTATGAATGAAATATATATATATATATATATATATATATATATATATATATATATATATATATATATATATATATATAAAGATAATATTTTATTTAAGAAATTAACTTTTTAAAATTAATCGTATTATATTTATTATTAAAAAAATATTTAAAATATAAATTAATTTAAATTTAAAATAATAAAATCAAGCCAAATTTCTTATTTGATAAATAGAGGTTCACCATGAGCTACCATATTCATCATGTAAATTTCAAGCTCTTAGTTTATCTATTTATTCGTTATAGTTTGGTTGTGTTCTATTTTGGTGTTTTTTTGGGTATATTTTGTGTTTGAAATCTAAAATGCATTTTAAATAACAAAAAAAATTTGTAATTTTATTTCACTAAATTCCCAACGAAAAACTTCAAAACCTAAAATAATTAGAAATTAAAGTTTTTACCATTCAAAATTAGAAAAAAAATCATAATAAACCTGTTACCATTGCAAGTAAGAAACAAAAATTAAAACCTAAATTATAATTCTTTTGGTGGTTTTGAAGCATTTTCTTGCTCGGTTTTTGTAGTTTTGAAGAGTTTTGTGGTTTTCATGGTTTTTGTACGGTAATTTTTTTTATTAATTTATTTAATTTTGCAAGAAAAATTAAATATAAAAGATTAAAATATAAGAAACCTACCTTGGCTTGAGCCTCTAAGATGTTGGTGGGGTTGATGGGGAGGTTGCTTGGGTTTCTCTATGGTTGAATCCCTCGATCAAGATTCAATGTCTTCAGTTGAGCATTAAGTTCTCATTCGAGATCACATTCTGCACAAAGATGACTTGCGCAGACTGCGAACACGTGTTTTAATACAACCTAGGGGATTTTATGCTCGATCGAGCCATAACGTCGTGTAAATGACTACTCAATCAAGGGTTTGCTTTTAACCCTCAATCAGGCTATTTTTTAGAGGTCAAGGAGCTCGATTGAACGACTTTAAGTGCTCAATTGAGCTCTCTTTTTTCACCTAAACGCGCCCTCTCTTGCCAAAAAAATGTAACCCAACTCATGTTTTTTCTCATATATATCACATTCCTTTATTAGAAATATTTTTATTTTTAATTATATGAGAAAAGATAGGGATCATTGAAGGCTACCAAGCTTAAATTCTCAAAATGGGAAGGTTTGCCCTCATATACACATACTCATTTTGGTAGTGAAACCTGTTGAACCTTTAATTAAACTGAGAGGGGCGGGGGTGTGAATCAATTTAACACATTCCTGATCTTTTAAAGGTTTTCATTAAACTTATTTACACCTTCATTTCATATCCAATTTAATGTGTGAGTAATCTTAGAATGTAAGCAGCAAGTATTAGTATAATATAGCAGTAGACTTAATATGAGAGTAGCAGGTATTAAGCAGATGATACATATCAGATCAATACATAAATATCATGCACAGAGACACCAGATATAAGTGGAAACCCATAAAGGGAGAAAACCACATCTTATTATTGTTGTGATGCAAAGGGAAGCTCCAACTCCCTCTCACCACTGTTTTTCTGCAAGCACCAACCTACAGGAGGCTCCAACCTCAATTCTGCAAGCTACAATTTGCAAGGAAGCACCAACTCCCTTCAATTTATTGCAGGCACCAACCTACAGGAGGCTCCAACCTCAATTCTGCAAGCTACAACTTGCAAGGAAGCACCAACTCCCTCAATTTATCAAACTGAATGTTTGCTGATTTACTTCAGATATCAGCTCTGTTCTGTAGCTTCTCTTTCTGCTCTTCTTCTCTTAATCTTCTCTGCTTTATTATTCTATATTCTGCATTCTCTATATTTTCTTTCTCTCT
This sequence comes from Pinus albicaulis, assembly GCA_034641835.2. Lineage (NCBI taxonomy): Eukaryota > Viridiplantae > Streptophyta > Pinopsida > Pinales > Pinaceae > Pinus > Pinus albicaulis. The sequence continues at coordinate 1,486,257,159 of CM076577.1, read as the reverse complement.
CTGCGTTGAGCTTATAAAATTGATATTATATATAGAAATTCTCACATGACTGTTTGTATTTCATAAGGAATTTGGAGTGAACAGTCATGACTCTTTGGCTTCTGTCTTCTTATTCCTTTTTCCAACTCATTTTTAGAATTACTACAATATGTACAAATTTCCATGCTACAGTTGGATTTTGTCTTTTCCTTAGGATACTTGCCTTTGCATCACAAACAATAAAAAATTAATTACAACATTTTTAATTACATATTTCAATTTCACTCAGCTCCTTTTCTGGATTTTGGCTTTACTGGATTTGTCTTTTCCTGTTTCTGTTAAGAACCTGTTCTGCATACACTTTGTTCACTGTCATCTGCATATTCCCTGCTTTCTGTGCTTATTCACCTGCCCAACTCATTCCTGTACATATTCCTGTTCACCGAAATTTCATCTCTGCATGCTCTCCTCTTCTTTTTCCTTTTCCGTAATTGCATTCAAGTTTCATGCCCAATCATTTCCCAAGTCCGAGCAATCTCACACTTCTCTTTAATTCCACGCTAGCAAATTCAATTAAATTTAAATCTGAGAGTGTTAATATCTCAAATCTCTGAGATTTGAGATATTAATCCCGAGTCCCTTATGTTATGCGCTCTATATCAATGCATATATTCCTCACTATAGTTAGCAGTAGAGCCGCAACCCAACGTTATGCCAGACCATACCTTGATTATTATGCGCTTGTGTATAACTCAACGACGTCATATGAATATTCACACAGCATTCAAATGTTGCCATATATGCACATTCGCTCATACATATATACTGACTTTAATAAAAGGTTAACCATCGCTTATATATATCATTGCATATAATCCCAACTTTGGATTAAACCCATAAACCTTAATACATGTTTGATTGGGCCCCACACATACAATCAATAACCATTATGTATTATATTTGTTACGTGCCCGGATCATATTCAAACATTATTATACGTAATATTTTCATATATATTCCATCGGACCTTATAATGCGTCGACTAACATTAATAAACCAATTCTTTACATATATTTCCGCCCCGGGCCCACAATACAACCAAAGGACCAATCAAACGTATGCATCGTACCTAGCTAATTCCATGCACCATCCAACTGCTGTCATCACGTTGCCCGATCGAACGGATATCGCACGGGCTACTTGCACGATGGTGCATCGTACCTGGACTATCGTTCACGCACCTTGGTTAAACTCCGGGCAATTTCGACGCACGATCACCGTCCGATGGCCCTCTTCCAGATCAACGGCTCGTGTTAATATCGCTCCGCATCCTAGTACGAAATTTAATGCGTGATGGCGCGGTTTAAACGGCGGTTTTCAATTTCGTTCAGGGACACGCGTCAACACCTCTATGGAATCGCTGCGAAACTCCAAAATACTGCCTTCTGTATAATAGTGGTGCGATGAAACCCGCTTCCAGCTTTTACTGTTCCTCCAAGCCGCCATTACTGTTCATCCATCACAGTTCCGCTTCTCCCTACACTCCAGGTTCCGGTCCTCCACGATTTCAATTATATATATATATATATATAACTATTCATCGCATTTCAATTATATATATATATATTTTGTTACGACTATGGTTCCATTCCATTATATCTTTTATTTTGATCATAAAGTGTTCCACTTCAATGTTTCTTTATATGATTCCGCTTACTCATACTCCGGGTTCCATTGCCTATATTATGTACAAGGGTTCTATCAAACAGTTAACCCCGAAACTCGTAGGATAATCAATACCACAGCATCATTGGCTACCAAGTTTACACAGAAGCTTATGGCTACCAGAATTCAGATATTGGGCCATTACACAGAGGCGTATAACTAAGAGAATTAAGGAGTTAATGCAATTACACCATATTATCACTTTGGTTCTAGAGCACGAAGCATCCAGTTAGACTTCTATACAAATTTCTAAAGACAGAGGCAAAGCCTTTCATCACAATCTTCCACTGCAATTTACCATGCTGGTAACTACAGGTATGGCTAAGCATAATCAATGACTTTCAGTAGCATCAATTTATTCCAATCCCACGCAGAATCACAATAAATCTAATTACACAGAGCTCACACGGCTCATACATTCCACATAGTCAATTTGTGTTCCACTACGGGTTCAACGGCCTATCCACACATAACCCAGTCACCGAGGTTCATATTGGTCACAAGGATTCATCATAGACCTCATTACTGAACATACAAGCAGATTCTCAAGGATATGGATTTTCTTCATTTGTCTACAGAACTCCACAAAACCCTCGCCACAGAGTTTATTTATTCGACACACACCACACCTCAAAATTGCACACCACAGCATCATAGACCCATTTAGACCCCCAATTACAGAATCTCATGTAATGCAAAACTCCTTCTTTGCCAATTTCTTTGCCATCAATGACAACATTTCCAACAAAACAAGGCTTCCTTAAACCATGGACACAAAACCTTATTGTGTTTATCTTTAAAAGTAGGCATAAAAACATGCCATTTAACTACAAGACCACTATGATTAGCCATAATTTAGCCAAGTTGCATTGAAATAAAATTAGCGATCAAATGAGAACTATTAGTCCAAAATGAGAACTCTATCTAGAAAACCCCAAAAACCATGAAAATACAGATCGCAAATTAAAAGCGTTGATGTTACATCAAGATTTTGTTTTTCAGGGTAAATTTTCAATTTTTTTTTAAAATGACTGTAAAAACCAATAAAAACCCATTTTTTTGGTGCAAAAAACAACTTGAAAATGAAAAGTGTTATTACTGGAATAACATTTTTTTTAATTAAATTTTCAACATTTTTTAGCAATGGCATTAAAGATGAAATATCATGACATTGAAAATCTTCAAAATTCCAACAATTTTTAGGCATGACATTAAAGATGAAATAACATGTCTCTGAAAAGCCTTAAAATTCCAACAATTTTCAGCCATGATGTTAGAGATAAAATACTTATAATTGTTTTCAACCATAGCATTAAAGATAAAATATCATGGCTCAGAAAAACCTTAAAATTTTGACGATTTTTGAACCATGGAATTAAAACCAAATATCACAACTTCAAAATACCTTAAGTTTTCAATATATTTCAACCATGGAATTATGGAAAAATATATGACTAAAAACTTTTAAAATGAACATATGAATGAAAGAGTCATTATACCAAGTTTTTTTTTTTAAATGCCAAAAGTATAGCTATTTTAAAATCATAGCCTAAGACAACGTGACACATTGGAACGAAAAATTAAAAATCAACGATCAAATTGACACATAATATAGGAAAGTATTGCAATGAAATCTTAAAAATCAACCATGAAATTGACACACTGTGGCGGAAAAATTGATCCAATATAACGAAAACTTTAAAACCAACTATCAAATTGATACATAATGAGGTCGAGTTGCTAGTCGAGGATTGACACAGACTTGCGAAATTTAAAAAATAAATAAATAATAAAAAATAGATAAAAATGACAAATACAAAACAAAACAAAAATTAAAAGATTAAAAAAAATAAAAATAAAATAATAATAATAATAATAATAAATAAATATATTAAAACATTAAAAACAATTAAAAAGATGAAAAAAAAAAATCAAACATAAAAAGATATAAAAAATATTTTCAAGAGAAATCACAAAGTAGTTTTTAGGGCTAGAACAACTTGTTCATCATTAAAACAATGATTTAAAAATAAAAATAAAAAACATTAAAAAAAAAAACATAAAAATTATTTGAAAAACAAAAAAATTAAAAAAACAAAAATATTTCAAAAAATCATAATTTAAGAAAAAAATTTAAAATTTAACACAAAAAAAGACAAATAAAATTAAAAAATAAACCAATAAAAAAATACAAATTAAATGCAATTAAAAATAAATATTTAAATCATAAAATTAAAAGTAAATAAATAAATTAGAAATATATATTTAAAGAAAAAATATAATTATAATTAAAATAAAGTTTAAAAACACACTTATAACCCCAAAAAACAATTCTTTAAAATAAGAAATTATATATATATATATATATATTTCGTGACAATTTTTTTTAGTGGTTTTTAATTTTAATTTTTTATAATTGTTTTCAATTTTTTTCTTAACTTTTTTAATGTTTTTTTTACTTAAATTTTTTTATTGATATTTTTTTAATGTTTATTATTTTTATTTTTTTTAATTTTGTTATGTTTTTATTTTAATTATATTTTAATTATTTTATTATTTTTTATGATTTTTTTCAATGTTTTTATTTATTTATTTTTAAATTATGTTTAATTTTTTTATTATTTATTTTTTAATTTATGTTTAATTTTCTTTTTGTTTTTTTAAATGCTACGTTTTAATTTTTGTAACATATATATTTTTTTAAATGTGGATCAATTTTTTGAATTTTTTTTTAAATGTCATTATTTTTTGATATAGAATTCATAACATTTTTATAAAATTTGTTATTTTTCCAATTTTATTTATTCAATATTTTCATTTTATTTAACATATCATTTTTAGCGAAAAGGTTTTGAAATGCATTATTTATTTATTATATCTATTTGTAAAATGTGTATTTTTTGTCGAGTCTTTAAAATTATCAGTTTTTAGTGACAATTATTTTATGGGTACATCGAAGTCTTAATTAATAATACAAAAAGATATATAAAAAAAACTAACCCCAAAATATTAATGTTATTATTTTTTTAAACTATGCAAAAAATTTAAAATTTCATTATTAAAAAACATTGCAAAATAAAAACACATATTTGGAAAAAAATAAACATCTTAGGACAAAAAACAAGAAGAAGAATAAGACAAAATGAAAAATTATTAAATAATCAACATTAAAAAAAAAAAAAAAAAAAAAAAATTACATACCTAGGACATCAGAAAATTTAAAGTGTCAAAAATATGTCTTAAAACAATATTGATTTTTTTCAAAATCCACATGAAAATCACCAACATTTAAAAATAAATTAAACACACTAGAAAATTTAAAGTGTCCAAAATGAGCCTAAAAAAAAAGCTTGATGCTCCATCAACAATTTTCAAAATCAACTTGAAAATCACTAACATTAAAAAAAAAAAAAAATCATACTTGATACGATATAAGAAAATTTAAAGTGTCAAAAATATGCTATAAAAAACAATATATTCTGAATCAACATTTTTTAGAATCAGATGATTTTTTGCTACCTCAAAAAACCAGGTAGTCGGTACAATTCTTGTTTGATTGGTAACTTTGTTTAGACTCATTTTGGAAAATGAGAGTAGCCTTTGGCTTAAAAGCCATGGTAGAAGAGCTAAAGGCCAATCTAACTTTAGGATACATCATTGCAAAGGAATGTTGCAATATTAAAATTTAACTATTATGTTACTTTGTTGACTTTAGAAAATCTTTTGACATTGTTCCTCAGGATAATCTATGGAAGAGGCTAGAAGAGATAATGGCTCCTCTCGAGTTGAGAGTTGTTGTGGCTAGGTTGTATGAGAATGTTATTGTCAATATTAGGACCACTAAGGGTTGGTTAGAAAAGAATAAATGCAATATCGAAGCTAGGAAAAGGTGTCTCTTATCCCATACCCTTTTTGGCATTATGATTGATAAGCTAGAAGAAGAGTGTTTGGAAGCTACCGGATGTGATGGCCCTAGGCTCAATGGTATGATCATTACTCTTCTCTTGTATGTTAACAATTCTTCTATTGAGGAGCCATGACGATATCGACAAGTAGTTTAGAATCCTCCAAGATTACTACTCCAACATGGGTATGACTGTTAACACTGTCAAGACTAAATTCATCATAATTAAATACAAAAATATCAAATATAATAATTTCATTTATGATAATAAGTACTTGGACAAATTTTATTCATACAAATATCTGGGAATCGACATTCATTGTCAGCTCAATTAGAATTATAACATTGAGAAAAACATATTTCGAGGCTAGAAATGTTATTATGGGCTTGAAAACAATTCTAAGTCAACAAATATTTGGATATGGAGTAAAATAAAGGTTCATATTTGATACTCTAGTCACCCCTGTTATTTTAGATGGATGTTGGGTTTTGGGTTGTAGTGTATCTAGGGAATCGTGGAGGAAGATTGAGATGATCCAAAAGCAATTTTTAACCTAATATCTCAATATTAAAGGAAATACTCCCTACCTTATCGTCTTGATTGAAGCTATCATTTCCCCCATTGAAAGCATGGCTATGACTAGTTATCTCATGTATAAAAAGAAGTTATACAACATGGAAGTCAAGAGGTTTCCTAAAATCGCTTCTAACTCTAGCTAAAATCCCCACCTCTCGCTTAAGTGAGGTTGACATAAAGATCTCCAATCTTGGCTAGACCTTTGGGGGATAAAGGAGGAGATCATCTTATAGAGTAAGGATAATATTTAAAATATTAATGCTTCCATATTTAACGATAATTTGTGGGACGATAAGGAGTTAGAGGGAAAAATGAACCTAAAGTATTATAAGGAGGAGATGAGGCCCAATCTTGAAAGCCAAAATTATCTTTCTATTTTGACCAATGTTAAGAAGAAAATGACCATTTCCAAGATGATAACTAATTCTCATTAGCTTCAAAGTGAAATCAGATGTTGGTCAATTCCCAAAACACCTTGGGAAGAAAGAACTTGTCACTTTTGTGATACTAAGAGGGTTGAAGATGAAAAACACTTTCTCTTGGATTGTCGAGCTCTTATTCACATGCATTGTAATTTTCAAAAAATATATATTGACACCCTTCTTGACTTGATAAATCAACAAAACTATAGTGATATAGGAATGCTTCTTTCCCTTCCTCTCGATCATAAAAATAAAATGATAAAAATCTCAATTAAACTCTTAGTGAACGTTAGCATATTGGTCTTGGTGGAAGTTAATCATCATCTTCATTATGCTTATTAATTAAATTTATTAATAAAAACAAAATTATAATATAATAATTGAATTGAATCTGTTTTTAATAAAGATGGAATCACACACACCATATTACATGCATCATCTCAATGCAATCATTAAAAATAATTAAATTTAAAAAATTGAAATAAATGATGAAAATGAGACATTAAGCAAAACAATAATTATTATCTAAATATTATTAAAGTTAATCATTTATAAATATTATTAAAATTAATTAATAATTACTATTATTATTATTATTATGATGAAGATGATGATGGTGGTTAACATCCACTGAGACCAATCTTTGGTCTACCGGACCTAAAGAAAAGAGTTATTTAGTTTGATTTAAGATTTTATTCCTATGCTCAAAAAGCTTGGAGAGAAGCCTCCCGAGCTCACTATAATTTTGACATCTTAAAAGGCTAGGAAGGTCAGTATTGCAACAAAGATTATGAAATTAAGCTCTAATGTGGTTGTATGTGGGGCACTCTAAGAGGAAGTGATTTCCATCCTCGATGTTCATATTCTCACAGAGATGGCAAATCCTTTCCATCCATGGTGTTTTAGGAACTGTCCAACGACCTGTTTCACTATGGAGCTCATGAGAGTTCGTTCTAATCTTGGCTATGTTAATTTTCTTCTTTGAGCTAGTTAAAACAGATAGATACCTTTTATCTTATAGGGTGGGGTTGATGACCTCCTTATAATATCTTAATTTTCTTTTAGCTGCTAGATCTTTCTCACACCACATTTTTTCTTTGAACTCAGAAGTAACAAATTTTTTAATGTTATTAATGTTTTGCAATGCAACATTCTCGTCGATCTCCCAATGGTTTAACCAGGCCTTGGTGTCTTTATACCAACCTTGTTTAAGCCTTAGGTGGTTTTGGCTGGAATTTAAAGCTAGCTTAGGAAGTCTATGGTCTCCTATGCTATTGAGCTTATGCTTGTACAACAGAAGCCTAGTCATAGCTAGGCTCTCAATAGGGCTAAGACCCACTTCTATAAGGAGGATAGGATAGGGTGTATTGTTTCTAATTTTAAGGTTATAATCTATAAAATGCTTCTGGATTTGCTCAATATTTCTCCAGGTTTCTCTAGAGATGCTGCAACCCCAAACCACACATCCATATAAGATAACAGGAGTGACTAAAGTTTCAAAGAGGAACTTCTTTCTATCCTACATTACGAGGTTTGTCGTTTTACAATTATTTTCAAGACCAAAATAAGCTTTCCACCCCCCATTAATCCTTTTCTGAATGCTATAGTTCCAGTTGAGCTTGTGATGAACATCAATTCCTAGGTACTTGTAAGAAGACACTTCCTCCAAGTTACTATTGTCATACATAAAATTAGCGTAAGTGTCCTTCTTGGATTTCATAATCATAACTTTTGTTTTGTCAGTGTTAACAGACATACCCATGGTAGATAATAAATCCTTAAGAAGTCTAAGTTGCTTATCAAGATCAGATGGGCACCTTGCGAGAAGAACAATATCGTCATCATAGAGAAGAAGGATGATGACTATCCCAACTAAGATCATGCCAGCACATCATGCTTCCTCTAAACAACCTTCTAGCTTGTCGATGTAAATTCCAAATAGGGTAGGGGAGAGGGGGTAACCTTGTTTAACTCCAATATTACACTTAATATCTTTCGACCACCCCTCATTGCTCTTTAACTTGGCAATTACATTCTCGTATAACCTTATTGTGGCCGCTCTTAGTTCAAAAGGAATATTTAGCTCTTCTAATCTATTCCATAGGTTGTTTCTAGGAACTATATCGAAAGCCTTTCTAAAGTCCACAAAGCAGCAGAAGAGATTGGATTTATCATTGCGGCATTTCTCCACAATGATCCTAAGCATAACGAGGTGGTCCATTGTTGAGTGCTGCCTTCTAAAACCTGCTTGGCCTCTAGCCCGCTTACCTTCACTTTCAAGCCAAATGCTCAACTTTTTTTCCAAAATAATACCATATAACTTAGCTAAGAGAGGGTTGATCATAATTGTCCGATAATTAGAGGGGTTATTTGTATCCCCACTTTTAAAAATAGGGATCATGAGGCTCTGAGTCTAAGGTTTAGGGAACCCTTGCTTGACCGCTTGGTTGAAAAGCTTGTGGATGTCGGGGATGAGGACAGGACCTTCAATTTTTAAGATTTCCACCTGGTAACCTTCAATGTCTTTAGCTTTCCCATTTTCCAGCCGTTTAACTCCAAAATCAATGTCTTCTAATGAGAAAATGTCTTTTGTTGTGAGCAGGGTTTCAAAATCCATGGCTTTTGGAGATTTATAAATCTTTTTAAGATAGGAATTCCAGTCGTGTAAAGAAGTTTTATTATTATCTTTAGTTTTCCTAGTTAGAATCTGCCTCCAGAATTTCTTAGGAGCCACCTTAGAGAGGTGTAAGAGATTCTCTTATCTTTTACGAATATATTGCCTTTTTTTTCCTTTTAGTTAGGGCTTTGTAGATTTTTATCTTGTCAATTTTGAGAGATTCATCAACAACTTCCTTAATTTCTCTCCTCGCACTTTTACAATATTTTTCATACCATGGGTTGGTTTTTCTATTTCTTTTATTACTTGAGACTTCAATTGAGAACTTGTTAATAGAATATGAGAGGGTTGTATTAAAATTATGATAGAGGCCATCTATGTTGTCTATACTAGATAAATGAAGAAAATTAGTTTTTAATTCATTTATAAAGAGATCATTTTTATTTCTATCAAAGATTAAGTTCGTTTGACTATAAGGATTATCTTCTATGGGATCTCTATGCATCACAAAATTGAGAGTTATGAGTAAAGGCCTATGATCAGAGTCAGACTCATGGTCGTCTAAGATGTCAAAACTTATTATTTCATTGTATAAAGGAAGATCGGAAATAACATAGTCTACCACACTGCTGCCAAGCCCATGGATGCAAGTCATCTGGCTAGAATTGGGCCACTTCTTTAGACCGTTGCAAATTATGAGATCGTGAGCACTATAGAGCTTGACTAGCTCCAACTCAAACAAATTATCCCCGAGGTCTTCAGAGCTCCTTTTGTACCGGCTAGCCAGAGTAAGGTCTTCGTCTAACCAAAGAGGATTGGGGTTGGAATGATTGCTTAGAAGAATAGCTTGGTTTCTTGAAGTTCGAGCATTAAATTCAACCACTAAAAGGATATTACCTTCATTCCTTAGGCTAGAAATATCATTCTCTAAACCATTGTAAATACTATTTTTATCTAGATTATTTTTCTTATAGAAGTTAGAATTAATGGGGGGAAAATAACAGATTGCTATGTAGGTCTTTTTATCATTAATGTCAGTAATCTCAATCCAACTATATTGGTTGTAAGGGTCATTTTTATAAATCCTAGCATGGGGGGAGATGTTCTTTTTAATGTAGCAAGCTATGCCCCCAATGCCTCTACAGGAGGATCGTTTGTTCCAAGTATACCATAGTGCAAAGCCATCTATGTTAGGGACCTTAGATTCTTCGTGCTCCCAAGTTTCAACAAGCAATATAATATCTACATCATTTGAGATCCAACTTAGTTTGGGGCCTTTGTTCCATGGAAAGCCCTGACAGTTCCAAGAAAGAATTCGGAGCATGTTGAATTGCTATTTATTACTATATTTTTGGTTTCTATCTCGAATAACGGCTTTTGTATTTCTAATTATTGCCCATTTTCCTTCATTCCTAGCTTCTTTTACCTTTTGAACCTCCTTTCTTAATTTCGCTTGATCTTCTGGAATGAGATCTTCGTTTATAAATATTCCCGTTCCTTTTAGACTTGAGGTTTTACTAAGTATGCCATATTTATGGTCAGTAGAGCTCACCTTTATTCGGATCAGCCTTCCTTTATTCTCAGTTAATTTCCCTAACCTTGTTTCTTCTGTGAGACACGTGGTTTCAATTTGTAATCTATTATGTAATTCTATCTGGGCTATGGCTAAAATATCCTCGTCTACCTCCTCTTTCAAACTTAAGATTATAAGATTCAAGGCCCTTTTGTTACGCTCATGGTCTAATTCGATCAATTTTTTCATTTCATATTTAATTGGTTTGATATCTAATTTACTTGCCCCACTATTTAGGGTGAGAATATTGTTAACTTTTTCTTCTAGTTCTTTAATCATGTCCTTCATTTTAAGACTCTCTATATTATCAGCATCTCCTTGCTGGGATGTTTGGTTCGTATCTTGGTTTTGTTTTTCTATGACCTGCAACCTAGTCTCCATTTCCTCCATTTTATTCTCCAATAGTTCAATTTTATTTTCTATTTTTTTTTTATCATCTTGTCTTCAAGAGATGTGAATTTGTTTTCCAGCATGGCTTCTAACTCGGTTTGTAGCTTGACTTCTCTTTCTTCTCTATGTTTCTCTAAAGACTCTACGTTTATCTAAAGACTCTATATACTCATAAAAGCTGTGGTGAATTATTCATACTTGAAAATATATGAGAAAATATGTATTAGAAAAAGATAAAGAATGTGTGCACCTGAATATCAGCAAACAAGAAATTCACCACTACTAATAAACAATGATCAAGATAACTAACCTAGGAGAATAAGTTAAATATTAATTATTAAATTCATAAATTTACAATTAATTAATAATATTATTAATTTAGCTACTTTATTTATTAATATGGTAGCTGGAATGGTAATAGTTTAAGAGAGAAAAGTGACGAGGGAAGAAAATTTATTATCAATTTTGAGGAATTTTTAATTAATAATATTGTTTGGATGTATTAAATTTATCATTTATAATTAATAATTTGTAGATTGGAAATTAGGATTAGGAGTGTTGGATGGTAGTGTTTTTTTTTTTTGGGGAATTCAATAATTTTTTTTTCAAAAATTTAGATAGTTGGAATGTTTGAATTGCATTTTTAGTGGTGGAAATAGATTGAACACCATAAAAAAAAAAAGCCTTTAAAACACTCAAACTACTGAAATTTAACTACTGTTACCTTAAATTTTTCATAATCTTACCAATATTTGAGTTATTGAGTACGTTTTTTTAAGACTACAGCTTAAGATTCATGTTACATGATACGGACTCCGAGTGTTTCAAAACTCCAATCTCTGAATTTAAACTGTACGTGTGATTACACGATTTTCGACCCTGGAGTCAAGCAGCAACTCCCCCAGACATCAGGAACGTTGTCACCTCGTTCATGTCGCCTCCAATGTGCATGGAAATTTATCATTTAAATAATTCAATTCATTTGATCCCAGATCTCAGAATGGATTGCCGTAGAGGCCGAAGGCATAACATTATTTAATTTAGTTGAATCTTTCTGGCATGTGCTTCTGTTATATTCCTAGGTTTGTATCCATAATTTATGTTGTGAAACGATATTAATGTTCCAGTGTCCGATTATAATAATAGTGGGAAGAAGTGGAGCATTGGTTTATTTCCTTTGGGTTTTCATTAAAGTGCGTTACGCATTGTTCCCGTATCTAAATGGAGCTGCAGGCCCGTGATATTGGGTTTTGGAGATTCATTCCTCGTGCATTCCAAGTCTCATAACATTACATTAAATTAAATTTCGCTGTCAGTTTGACCGTCCTCGTTGAAAAATGTAATGATTATGTCAAGTTTAATAATAATAATAATAATAATTTAATGTATGAGATTTTTTTGTTTGTGAAACAAAGGACCTATATCTAGAGTGATTTGACTGCTAAGTTTATCAAAGCATACATACTCTACCCTCATCTGGTTTTGAATGAATAACTTCTTAGAAGGAAACACATGTTCTTAACTATTAAGCCTACTCAAGTTGTATTAATAAATATCTGACTGTGAAATTCAGTGTTGAAGTGTTTTTAATGTTTATTATAAATTCAACATTTACGAACCATTTAATTTATATGGCTGTACTACTATATGAGTTAAAACTATATACATTTAAAAAAATATGCAACAAGAATCTCAAGTATGGAGATTCACTTCCACTTTATCATGGACACTCTTAACTTATAAATGAGTTTTGTTACAACATTATTGATCAATACCACGTGCTCACAAAATCATAACTCATTTTATAGACAAAATATTTTTTCTGTGTCTAGTGGGGTGACCAAGTAGTTGGCACAATGGGATGTTATCCCTTCCACTTGGTTTCAAATCCCACGAGGGAACATCTTCGGCCCCTTGTGATAAGGCTCAAGGAGTAGGCTCCCCACCCTCATGAAGCCTTTCTTACCACCCTCATATTAGATGTATGCACAAATATGTGAGATTTGTTTCTTTTAACTTAGCACATTCAACTTTGAATTACAAATATGCAACAAAGAAGAAGAAGAAGAAGAAGAAATATATATATAATGAAAATGAATGAGTTGATTCTACAAGGTAGCACATTCATCTTTGAATTATATATATATATATATATATATATATATATATATATATAGTGATAAATAGTGATTCTACTACAAGGTGTCTAGAGAAATAATGATTCCAAGTTATAGTTTATACAATATATTTGAGATAATAATTTTAAATAGATATATAATTTAATTAAGAGAAAAATATTATAAAAACACAATTTCTATTGTAATATAAAAATTACATATTATATAAATAACAATTAAATTAATAAATTTCTTGATTAGGGTGATATTTTACTTGGTCAAAAAAGGAATTGGGATGGGCACTCGCCATCCCGCTACCTCTCGTTGTAATTAATGGGGTGGCATGGCCTGTTGGAGCAACTGAGCCCGGGGATAAGCCCAAGCATGCAGTGACTTCACACAAAGACCAACACAAATACAGAACATCAAAACTAATGTAATTTTACTTTAAAAAAATTAGTAAGTGATTTATAGTGCAATCTCCTCCAGGACTACAATACTGAGAATGTGTTCCTTGTCACCTAGGATTTGTAGTCTTTCAGTACTTGTTGTAGTTGTAAGGCCATATTTCACATTCACCTCCCGAATTCCCCCTTTAGTATTCCCACCATAGACTATATATTTATGCACAAAAAGATTATACTTTTGAGACTAATCAAATATTCTCGCCAATGACCAAACAATTATGATTCCCTTCCAATGGAAAGTGATTCGAATTCTCCTCTTGATTCCCCTCCAATGGCAATGCTTCAATTCCCTTTCTCCCATTCCCCTCTTCACTGCCTCTCAATTATTCTTTCTCGAGACCAAACATTCCAAATATTAATTTCTAGATTCATGTGGTGGAAGATCAATAGTTTTTCTAACCATGACATATGATCAGCTACAGCCAACCTCTCTCATATAAGAAACATGGAAAGATATGTTGACAATGCTTAAAAATTGACCATGCAAGCTACATTCTATTAATCAAATATTGTTACATGTATATATGAAGTATTGTCTCAAGATAGGGAAGCTATCTTGGATGCACAAGAAGTTGGTTGAGAGAATATCTCAACGACACACTAAACAAGAAACCTATATTTAGCTAACTCCTATGGAATAGGAACAAAATCTATACATAGAAAGTCACAACCAAAGACAAGTAGGAATTACGTATTCCAACACACCCCCTTAATTACTACTTGTCACGATATCACTTCGCAAAATCTAGTTGTGGTCAAACATAAGAAAAGGATATGTCAACGTCCATATAAAGGAGCAACCATCCACTGGAATGCATGGGTACCAACCACTAGTCTCGTAGGATATCCTTCGCATCATGGTTCTGTCAACCATTATCACTGCATACATGTACCTGTATCTACAGATCACCCTCCAACGGGGGTTTTATCGGATGACCCGTAACCATGCTCTTCCTTCATCGGTGAACTCTCACCAACAGTAGATCTGTCTTAGATATCTTCGGCAAACTTTTACCAGATCTCTTCATCGGCAACCTTTCACTGTATTTCTTCATCGGCGACCTTTCACCATATCTCTCCATCAGCGACCATTCACCGGATTTCTTCATTGGCAACCTTTCACCGGATCTCTTCATCAATGGGAGAACACTAGGACAAACCTGTATTCAGTCCACTTCACTGTTACACATGGTTTCTGGTTGACCAGAAACTGACACTGTAAAATGGTTTTTGGCTACCATAAACCTGTAGTTACAAAGTGGCTTTGAGATTACCACGAACTTTACGGGGATACACATGCCTTACAAGGCTTACAACACAACTCCAACTCTTAGAGTTATTGGGTACATACTCTACAAAGGCCACTAGAAAAACATCTTAGACATGCTTACTAATAAATGTATGTGACCATCAAGAGTCTATTCCACACACTCACACAAACTCGATTGTCCATCATCCTCCAACTCTGATGCAACCATCTTCATTTTCATGTCTTCATTACATCTGGTGGTTAATAATTCCTGCAAATAAATTTGTCTATTGTTGGAATGGCCAATTCCAACATAAACTCACATATATGTCAAACATTTAATCCTTTCCACCAAAAAAAATATATCAATGACTTGATTTTGATCGGATATTATAGCCAAGATGCACTGTCACAGAGAATCGGAACTTCAATGACCACCAGAGTTAGGCACACGAACTTTTTTCAACACATCCAATATCGTGGTCACTAGCCAACCTTGGAACAATTTTCTTCCATCAACGAAAGTCTTACATACTCTCCATTTTGAGCTCAAATCGAATCGAGCTAAAAATTCAGATTCCTAACGGTAGCTGAAAGTGAACTTGCTACGTACTCCTTTTCTGTAAGTGGGCATGGTAGTGTTTTCATATCCACACCTCTGAGGAACTCAGATGAAAAATTAGAAAATTTCCCCGGTGAGGAACTTAAACTGATCAACTCACTTGGAGGCCTCAATATTGATTTGATCGGCTTTGATCGTCTGTATGGCACCAACCTCGACATCGACCCTCTTTGCAAGCTTATTAAGCTAGGGAAGTGTGAAGGCGACACGTACCTCTCCTAGATTCTCTGAACTGATTGGAGTCGTGACAAGAGGATGAAATGGCAGTATGGGTACCAGTACTAGTTCTGCTACCATTTTTGCACCTATCGTGTTTTCAACAACAACAACAACAAAAAATTCCATCTATTTTCAACCACCCACAACCATCATGAGTCCACCATCAGCAACAATAGCATAATAACACTTCCACGACTCATATTTCTGCCACGACCCTGTTGCAGAAAGCAGCCCAAATGGGTGCCACCAATGCTAGCAACAACCCCTCATTGCCGAGAGGCTTCAGCAGCCTAGCGGTCCATGATAACTCATGGAAATCGTATGGAGGAGTAATGGGATACGAAGGAGGGTCAGGTTATGGGGGAGGATCGGCTTATAGAGGTCCCCGTGGCAGTGGTCATCGCGTCACAGCAAGCGATCTCGGTGAGTCCAGCCAAAATGACGGTGATGATATCTGAGCCTTCACCAATGGGTGTTATTCGAACGTTCACTGAGTACAACCAGCCACTTGCAGACATTGATGGGTGTTTCTCAGCATATCTATGTGCCACAAAAAACCCGAACCAGTGCTTAAAAGATGGACAAACCTACACAATTTTTTTTTATTTCCCTCAGCCCACGAGGGGCCAAGGCCCAGGCCCTTATGGGCTGTGATACCAACTTAAAAACTGAGCATGCAAGATACATTTTATTAATCAAATAGAGTTACATATATATATGAAGTATTGTCTCAAGACAGGGAAGCTATCTTGACGCACAATAAGTTGGTTAAGAGAATATCTCAACCACACACTAAACAAGGAACCTCGATTTAGCTAAATCCTATGGAATAGGATCAGACTCTATACATAGAAAGTCACAACCGAAGACAAGTAGGAATTACATATTCGAACATCATCTCTAATGTATGAGAAACATGGACAGATATGTTGATAATGCCTCCAAAAAATGATGAAGTTGAAGTAGAAAGAGAGTAAATTGTGTTCAAATTCAATCCCCAACTTGTCAAGAATTTCAATGTAGTATTCATCTGTAATGTATGAGAAACATGGACAGATATATTGACAATGCATCCAAAAAATGACAAAGTTGAAGCAGAAAGAGAGTAAATTGTGTTCAAATTCAATCCCCGACTTGTCAAGAGTTTCAATGTAGTATTCATCTTTAATGTAAATGTTGTGCATACCTATATATAGATATTTGCAGTATTTATTTTCTTGTGCTCTACTATTTTTAGTAAATTTTGTTCTGCAATTCTCAAAAAAATTCAACATGTCAATGAGAATGCCGCATCAAATTGGCTCCTTGTGTGGAAGTATTTTAGCAGCTGAAAATATTTCATACTCAAAGCCATTTTCTAAATGTTTCCTAAATTAGGAAGGAAGAATTATATCATCTCAATGGAAGCACAAGTCTCAATCAATGAAGCTCTGTGGGGATTATGGCCCTCTAAGGAAGGGAATTCCTTAAGAGGCTTAATATATTGCATCAGATTGAGTTAGAACCTCATATTTACCCCAAAGTCATCTCATCGACATGCTCATGTCAATTTAAAATTCTACGGAACATTGCAACCAAGTTTGAACTAAACAAAGTCTAAACCAAACCAAAACTGAACTAAACCAAGGCCTCGTATAGACCAAAATTGAACCAAAGAATAATTGCAACCAACTCAAAAAGAAAATATGTTCAGTGATGAGGATTGCATGATGATGAGATAGCCTGGGTAGGATAAATTCTCCATGAGATTGAACTCATGATAATTTGGGCCAGTTTGGAATGGAAATTCCATACTTAGGCAATTCATTTTTATTCAACCAAGAATCTTCCTCAACTGGTTTTCCCTTCCGTTGAACTAGGTTCTCCATGTATTTTTTTCCACTTGTGGCCTTGCTAATTTATAACCAATAATTATACCCACTTCTTCATATTGTTGATCAGGTAACTAATAAACCCATGTTGATCCAAGTGATGAATCCACTAATAAATGTGTTTGTGCACTATTCTCGCCTTCATAATATTTATACAGATTACTAACATTGAAAATACGAGAGATGTCAATGTTTTCTAGAAGGTAAACTTCATAGGAATTTGTTGAAAACTTCTTTGAGTTCTTGTAAGGACCTATATTCTTCCATTTTAGATTATTATGGGTTCCTTGTGGAAACCTTTCTTTCCTCAAATGAACCTATACCAATTCACGAAACTGGAATTCCTGGCCTCTTCTATGCAAATCAACATGGTCTTTGTATTTTGCAATACTCTTCTCCAACTTCTCCCTCACTTATTTGTTCAAAACTCTAATGTACTCTACAAAATATTCTAACACCAAACTTGTCCTCATTAAATATGCACTATCCGTGAGTTGATCTATGCCCCTTAGGATGTAACCATACATAACATTGTATGGAATTTTTCCCATGCCACTATTTACTAATATATTGTAGGAAAACTTTGCCTAAGGGAATGTCAAGTCCCACTACTTTGGTCTATCACCAATCAAACATCTCAGTAAATTACCCAAACTCTTATTGACAACTTGCATTTGAACATCAATCTATCGATGGTATGTGCCCAACTTCCTCCACAATGCATGCAAAAATTTGCAAACAAACTTTGTATCCCTGTCTGAGATTATGACTTTAGGAAATCCATGTAGTTGAACTACTTCCTTGAAAAATGAATTTACTATGTGGGAAGCATAAATAATCTTTTGACATCGAATTAAGTGACTGTTGGACAGTATTTTTCATTTATTTCAAAGCTCAAAATATTGGATAAGATGATATCACTACTTGACATGGATTGAAATTTTTTTGAACCAAATGGTTATAAGGAGAGTCAATGTTGGGGTTGATATCAAGTCTAAGTCTACTTTCAAGCATGCCTCATCGCTTGAGCTCTTTGGAAGTTACAAGAGGTTTATGGAGCACCTAAATCAGACTATGTTTGTAGAGATACAAACTTCAAAATTAGTGGCTTATAATATGTACTTTTTTTTGGAGTAGTGTTAGAATGATTATGGATTTAACCAATAGGTAGAGGGTACCTAACTTGACATTAGAAAAAATTCCCAAAAGAAATAAAAAAATATAGAGTGCATCACACATTAAAAAATTAACTTAAACCATGAGGATTTTCAAACAGATAAATAATATATAGGTTGTCTCTATTGAATTCATGTCGGCTCTCCTTTATGGATACGTCGGTTCAAAATAATTTAACAAATATTTATTACACAGGTCGACTCCAGTTAAGAACCCTCCAGATCATGTATATATTGAAAACATGGAGCAAAAATGGGATGAACAAATTTATGGATCTGAGAAAATAATTCGCGGAGACAAGTATAGCTCGTGCCTAAGGAAGAATATACATAATTTAAATCTAAAATCGTGAATATTAGAAGAAAATAAGTAGTATACAGTTTACATAGGTGATTTTGTTCTAGCGTTTTGGGGAATATTTTTCATAGAATTCAACCTTTAAATATATGATTTCAACACCATTTTTCCCTCCCTCCTAGGCTTTATCTTGGCCTATCTCAAAGAATACATTTCATACTCTCTAAAACCTTAGACCTGTAATCTCGACCCCTTAGGAGATCTATAATTTTGGCCCATGAGGAGACCTGTAACTTTGACCCCTATGGAAACATATAACTTAGGCTCTATGAAGATTTGTAACAGATCATTCAACCTTGAAGACCTTTATTATAGCTCTATTTTGGAGTTCCTTTGGATCAGACAAAGCACAGTCTATGAGCAAACCCATTTGACCTTGGAGAAAACTTATTTGATTTCTTCTGTAGCAGATTTTGGTTTATTAGATCATATTTTGTTAATGATACTTACTAGTTTGGAGCAGACTTACCAAAGTAGCTGAAAGTAGACTTTAAGAGAACAAACCTCGACCTAGTTGCAACACTATTGAACTGACCTTCGACTGTAAAGCATCAAACTTTGATATATTTTATACCTTGAAGATTATTGATTGATGCCATAATTGGAGTAGTTTTTGAAGAGTAGATTGTACTTAAAACGGACCTATAAACTTGTAGCAAACCCTAAAGAAACTTTGGAGAAAATCTAGAAGTAGTCATTGAAAAATTACCTGCACCAAATTTGGAATTGTTGCAGGTTCTCTCTTGTGGGCATTCAAGTAACTTGTAGAAGACCACAAACATGAATATACGTGGAGATAGTTTCATTGAATCATGAAGCCTTGCTGAATATTTAACTTAGATTGAACCAAAATCTAAAAAATATTGAAGGAAAATCATAGTAGTTGTTGAAGAGGATATTGGAGCAGTGTGTGAAGAATTGTTGGAGCAATAATCCTTGAAATATCGTAGAAGCATTGTTGAATATATCTTTCAAGACTTGCTGAAGAATATATTGGAACTCTTGAAGCTACATTGAAGTCTCCTTGAATATTTGAAGCAAATTGAGAGGGTTGAAGCCCTACAGAATTGGAGTCTTCACACAAGATTGGAGCCTTGTGGAAGATCATGTTGGAGACTAGAATCGAGGATTGGAGTTCTGAAGTAGACCAAGTTGGAGCTTAGATTTGTAGTGAGGATTGGAGTCTTCACCCAAGGTTGGAGCCTTGGCGAATTTGAAGAATTTATTATACGTGTTGGAGCATGGTTGTTGTACGATGATTGGATTCAACAGCATTCTTATTAATAAAATTAATTTCGTAGTTTTCATCTTGTGTTCTGATTTTATTGATAATATTAACAATTATAAAGAAATATTGATTCACCCCTTCCTCTTAGTATTTCCAACAGTGAACCATTTTTTAAAATATGTCAAAAAAAAAAACTAGATCATTACCTCACTAAGTTCGAGGTAGTCCAAAACAAAACATATACTAATGTGTTCCCACAACCTTTCTCGTGTTAGCAACATACTATACATTCTTGTATTATGCTTCACTCCTTTCGCATGCTGACATATTCTACATCCTTGCACCATCTTCATTACATCTACACTCATACCAAGCTAATAATAACTCTCATTCAACAAAGCTATTGTTTAATCAATTCCAAAATGTTCACCCAATCCACCATTATGTTTTTCTCTAATCAAATTCTCCCCCATGGAGCCTCGAGGTATGCATAAATGTTTGCCTTTGAACAATCGTTGATTCTCTTGAATGAAATACTCCATCCATGGAGTTCGATATACTCCCATTGAATTATTTCATGCCATCCATGCTTCCTTAAAATCATAATCTTGTTCATACAACTCATTCAGATAATAAAATCCAACAACATTTACTTTCATATCATTAAAAAAAACTCCTACTCAGTGAATCAACAACTTTATTGAATTTACCACTTCTGTGTTTCAAAACAAAATAATAACTTTATAAATTCATCCCTTTTCAAATTCCATTGGTTTAACTTATCTTAACAGTTAATGAATTGAAGTGCATGATATTCTGTATACAACACAAACTATTTAGACAAAGAGAAATTACTTTATTTCTAAAGTTCTTGAACAATTGAATAAAATTCTTGGTAATATATGTAATACTTCCTTTTTGCTTCATTAAACTTTTCATTGAAGTATGTTATTGGTCTACCCTCCTAACTGAGAACTCCTTCTATAGTTGTTCCACTTGCATCACAATAAACCTAGAAAACTTTTCCAAAATATAGCAATGCCAACACTAGTTTCTCTGTCGCTTTACTCTTCAATAGATGAAAGTATTTTCTGTTGTTTTCCATTTAAATTGTTTTCTCCCACCATTCATAGTTTCCTTTGTAGGGGAAAAAATTCCACTAAAATTCCTTATGAATTTTCGATAGAAACTTGTCAATCCATGAAAACTATGATATTCAAACATATTCCTTGGTGATGTTCAATCAACAATAACCCTTACCTTCTCAGGGTCAATTTTCAACCCTTATTTTGAACCTTCAAATCCCAAATAAACTAACTCCTACTTCATGAAGGTATACTTTTTCAAATTTATCATTAGTGTTTCCTATTTCAACCTTTACAATACAGTCCTAACATTTTCTAAATTTTCTTCCTTTTTTCTTATTTAATATTAAAATGCCATCAATATATACTATGACAAACTTACCGAGATAAGGCTTCAACACTTGGTTCATTAATCTCATGAATGTACTAGGTGCATTTGATAATCCAAATGGCATAACTAGTCACTCACACAATCCATCTTTCATTTTGAATAATTTACTTGTCTCCTTCACGAATTTTCATTTGATGATATCCACTCTTCAAGCCAAACTTTGTCAAATACCTTGCTCCACTCAAATAACGCATTAAATTACCCATCCAATGTAATGGAAACCTATATTTGATGGTAATATTGTTAATTTCTTGGGAATATGTACACATTCTCCATTCACCTCCTTTCTTTTGTGTCAATATGGCTACTACAACTCAAGGACTAAGACTCTCCCTAATCATCCATTTGTCCAACAACTCCAAGACTTGTTGCTTTATTTCTTCTTTCTCCCGAGGCATTATCCTATATGCTGCCATATTTGGCAAGCTTGATCCTATAATAAAATCCATGCAATGACTAATTTATTTTATTGGTGGAATTACATTTGGTAATTCCTTCATCATTATCTGTGCATATCCATCTATTGATTCTTGAAATTCTATAGGTGGTTTTTCCTCCTTTTCTGTTGTCATGTTTTGTGCAGGCTCATAAAAAATAGCATAAGAAAATTCCTTTTTCTTTAGATACTTCAAGAGTCCCTTCCTTGAAATCAAACATACTCTCGAATTACCCTCCATATCCTCTTCTTTGTCTTTCATTGGATTCAAAACAAACAACTAACCATATTTTTTGATGATGTAGGTGTTATTTTTTCCATCGTGTATGGCTTGCCTATCATATTGCCACAACCTAACAAGAAACATGTGACATGCATCCATCAATTGTTATTAGGAATAGCCCATACCTTCTACAACCACAATACTTTATATGGGCTAGGGTGTTTTGATATTTTCAATTTCAATTTTTGCACCATTTTTCAAACACAATATTGTTTGTGCTACTATTATCTACAATAACCTTGCAACACATGCCACCATACATACATCTAGTTCTAAATATATTTCTTCTTTGAATTGGTGCATATTCTCCCTTCTCTAATGTTCCCATCCACTTTGGATATGTAAGGAAGGGAATATGCTAGCCTAATGAGGTTCTTGTAGGCTTGGAAGGGGAAATTATTGAACATTCTATATATCTTTTAGAGTATAAAATCAATTGATAACACTTTGAAAAGGGGTTGAGTTCTACTATAATATTGAAGGCTGAGTCATATTCATTACCAGTTGGTTGAGTTCACTATCATTGAGGGTCAAGTTCACAATAAAAGGGGTTTAATACCTCTATTGTAGCTGGTGATAGTCATTGTATATATTTCAGAGCATATTTCTAAGTTATCAAAGGGGTCAAGTCACAACTTTCCTTGTAGGTAGAGTACCCTCTCTTTTTTGTTATAAATAATATTCCTTGTGGCTAAGTATAATTTTTGGAAAGGGGTCTGAGTTTATTATTCCTAAGGTATATTTGCAACAATTTATTAGAGGACGCATTGGGGGTTTCAAGAGGGTCGAGTTCCTCTCCTTACACCTGTTCGAGGTACCACAAAGAGACCTATGTTATTTTCTGAGGGACATCGTCATAAAGAGTTAAAGATTTTTTAAGAAGTGGGGGTTGTTAGAAGGCACTAATGGAATCTCATTGTGGGAGCATACCTAGGCTCCTCATTTTCTATTTTGTAAAGTTTATATAATATTTTAATTTTGGAATTGTTGCTATTGTTATGGTGTTATTAGCGAGTTGTATGTTTTATAATGGCAATATAAATTATTTATTGTTGGTTTGAACTATGTCCAAGATATACTTTGGCACTATGCGTGTAATTTACAATAAAATACAAGAGAAAAAAACCTAAATCCATACATACGCAAAATGTTTAACAAAACTCCTCACTGACAAACTCAAAAAAACTCATAAACATCGATGGGAAAATTTGATATATTCCAAGGGGGTATCTGTTATGCAGATTAATCCCTCTTGCGGACAAGAGCGATCTCCCTAGTATTCAATGAATAGCTAGAAATAAACATCCATTTGAAAACCTTTTTCTCTAGACTAATTGCATTTTAGAATTATTATAAGAAAGTAAAGAGGACATTCCCCTACCTTGAAATCCAAACGTTTGAAGTAGTCTTTTATCTTGTCATTCCAAAGTGGCTTCTTCAATAAGTAGAACCTATAATCAAAGACAAGACAAAAGAATCAAAGCATATGCAACATATAATAATTAAGAAAATCTAATCCAACTTAGTGATCAAAGAGTCTAAGTATTGATGTTATTTAATAAGCATAAGAACAACTCAATGAGAAAAAGAGATCCATATGTCTTATCTTGTATAAAAAGAGTAATCTTACAACCTGATGCCTTGATGTCGTACAGATTCCTCCTGGGGTCCTGAACAATCGTTCCTCCTTCAGTTTGACAAGCCTTCCTTTTTTAATACCAGCATAAAGTTATAGACACAAGGGTGTGATCATTCTCATGCCAACAACAATTTACTAGTGCATAAAGTATGCACTCTTGGGAATTCTCTTCAACAATTACCTTTAAAATTTAAAAGCTACAATCTACCAGCTACCATCTACCCTTGAGATAGAAACTTGAGCTCAATTTATAGGGAAATGGAGGTAGTTTCAGTTCCATGAATAGGGGTATGGATTCCTCTCATGAAGGGATTTGAGCTCCATGGACCAAGGGATAAGATCCATGAGTGGAGGGATAAAGCTTGAACTAATCGCATCTCTAGAAGCTTCCAGTTGGGGGAATATTCGACCAGCTAGGCTTCTAGAATTTACTTTTTCTTTTATTTGACTTTTTACGGGGGTCCGTGGGTAATAGTAGAAAAACGTGTGGGGGTTTTTGAGGTTTATAGACCAAGTATCTGCAAACCCACATGAAAAGGCTAGAAAAAGTGTGGAGGTAGACTTTTAAGGGTTTTACAAATATTTTCTCCAATTCCAAGACTTTATACATGAACATTAGGGTTTTTGACTTCTAAGGGAACATCATATAGGTGGTGATAGACCCATATGAACAGTCAAAATGTCATGGTGACAAAATGACGTGTATCAGTATCTTAAAGTGGTATCAGAGCATGATCTTGGAAATTTTTTTGGTTTGAAGGGTAGACTTTACTAAAGGTTTGATGAGTTATGAAGACTACAGCCTCAATGGTGTCACCTATAAGATAATTTATCAAGACAAAGCACCAACTCCACTATGGGAAGAAGAAGAATAAACTCCAGAAAATGGGAAAAAGGAAAAAGTGTCATCTAAAAAGGATGAGATGGTCATGGGAAATGAGAATAATCAAGAGTTTAAAAACATGTTTAGCATCTTAAATGATTTAGCTAAGGGCTAAAAGGTGATGGTGGAGTTGTTGGAGAAGTCAACCAACAAGGGAGGTTCCACTAAGATTTTTATGGGGGGGGGGGGGTGGGGGAGGACATACAAAAGATCCCATTAACAATGTGGGATCTAATAGTGGAGAAGGAAACCATGCATGCACAATCATGCAAATCCACCCACACCTATATAGAAATACACCCAGACCCAATATGCCACAAATTTTAAATGAGACAAAAGGTGGCCAAGTGGAGCAAGATGATCAGTATATACCTTTTGGAGAGTATTTGGAGGAGTACACAAGGTTGAGATGATATTTTCAAGCTGCCATGACCTTCATAAATCTATGCAACCTATAGATGAAAAACATCCAAAAACCACCACATTGTTCAAAGAAAATGGGTAGTGGTACACCAGAAACCACCAATTTCCATGGAAGATGGTTATTAGTAAACCAGAAAAGCCACCACCTAAAGAATCCAAAGCCTCAACTTGGATCCTTCAAAGAATTAACTATTGAAAACTTATCACCTTTCACCTAATGGAGAGAATATTAGATATCATGTTTCAAGTTTCAAAGTCTTATCAACCAAATCAATCAACATTCAGTTAGAAATTTTGGAATTCTAGCATAACAACTAGTCTCCTCAACAATCATTTCAAAGGAAATGTCATACATAACAATTGTTCACCTCCAAAAATTCATATATTGGTGTTTTTCAAGAACATTTTCATCAAAACTCAACTCAATAGCTTCATATTGAAGACAAAAAAAGGTTATGGGTACAATTATATGAACTTGTGATTGAGGGGGCAATTCTATACTGTGAGTCCCTAGAAAATCAAAAATTCCAAGAATACAATTTTCATGACTTATAATTATTATCCTAATGAGGTGTCATAATGATCCATTAATGATTTCTTGGAGTGATATAGATATATATCTAGAAGATTAGGATGATCATTGATGTATTATAAATTCATATTTTGAGATCAATTGAATACAAAACTACATGATTTAAACATTTTCAAATAGTTGTCTTGTCTTGTATCGCTCATATTAATTCTTATCAAATTTAAGGGGGGATGGTTAAGCCCCTTGGTGCTATATCAACATCCTAAAGTGTCAGGAGTAATGTGGCGAACTAGTGTAGGGATTATGTGGCAAATGGAAAACCATAGAAGCCTTATTTATATGTTAGTGAGGGCTTGAATGACTAACCTTCAACCCAAGGAAATTGATAAGGGTCTTGTCTTGTATTTGGGCATATTTCTGAAGGATTGTAAAAATCCATTTTCCATGGTACATGATCCATAGTATTCTTATTAAAGTACTGATAAAAAATCAATTTTGGCAATTAAAATATGTGTTATGTGTATGATATAATTGATGGTATATTCCATTGTGCTACATTTGTTTTAAATTTAGGCATTTCCGTGTGCTTATGTTTTATGTTTTGCGAAACTATCAAAACACAGACTAGACATAGGGTGCATGAAACGCTAACATGGTATCAACACAAATTTAAATATTAGTTGGATCATAGATTACACAAGTGACATCTCTAAGAGGGAGTTGAACTGATAGTTTACAGATGGTAGTTGTCTTGAAGGGTTGTTGTGTATTTCATAGAGAAGTAACATCATATAAGAGACATAGAAGATGAATAGTCTCTAGGTTGAGGATTGGGTGGATTACTGTGAGTTTAGGTTGCATTATGCGTAACAGAACTCAAGTGAAACATGATTTCAATATCAACAATTGAGACAAATGGGTTTGATGTTTTGGTCTAGGAAGGAAAGATGATTTTCAAACCTAGTGGATCTAACTCTAGCGCAAGAGTGGTTCTTGGAGTTATATAGATGTGTCTATATAACCTAATGGGAAATCCTATTGACTAAGGAAAAAAGAAGGTTCAAGAGAATAAGAGGGAGTTTTCATATTTAAAGGGAGAGTCATCAACCCTAGAAGAGTGTGCCTTCAAGTTCAAGAGAAAGAGAGGAGTCTTCCAAAACTAAAAATACGTTTTCATGGTGTGGCTTAAAGGCCATGCGGGATCAGGAGAAGTAGGAGGCTTATATTAGAAAGGAAACTTCCAAGAAGGGTTAAACTCTTATAGCAGTGGAGTGCTGGAGAGTAGTTGTGGAAGAGGATTATGTTCTAGTGTGTGAAATAGAGAGAATTCCAAGTAATGGAAGTACCTTCCTCACTAAGCGGGAATGTTGAAATTTGGTAGCATAAAGATGTACTCTCATTAGTGTTGGGTATGTGAGAGGAAACCACTCATAGAAGTGATTTTATGAGTGTATGGGCTAAGATCCATGTTATTGCACACTTTGGATAAGTATAAGTAGAATGGAAAATGATTCATTCTTGTGGCTTTGCAGGAGGGTTGAGAGGGTTGGAAGGTGGCCAATTGGCTGATATACATAGACTATTGTATACAAGGAATGTTTCAAAGCCTGTGTGTAAGGGTTTAGGGCCCAAAGGAAAGGAAAGGGTATACACAATAACAGAGACAGTGCTATAAGCCTTGTGGTGGAAAATCATAGAGAAAATGGGGGTTGTAGGTGCATTTGAAGGGAAATAGAAAGGTGCTAGACCTTAAGGAATGGCCAAAATGCTAGTTTAGCATAGGTCGAGGCTTGTGTGATGAATTTTGGGCAGTTTAGTAGGTCAAGAGGAAGGAATTCAGGCCCTAGTTTAAGGTTGAACATGTGGCAGGAATAACCCACAACTAGAAGTAAGGGTTAAGGTTTTTTGTTTTGAGTTTTAGACATTAGGATGTAATAGAAGGAAAGGCTACAAACCTATTGAGTATTATTTGTATTTACAAGGGGGTTCCTTGACGCTAATAGGAGTCTTATCTGAGGTCGAATGGCTACAAGAGGTAACCTCAATAGGACATATCAACATAGAAGGAATTTTGTAGGTTTTCCAAGGATTTGAGAGTGTTGGGTAAGCCCCTTAGTGCTACAATAATATCCTAAAGTGGCAGCAGCAAGGTGATGAATTGTTGTAAGGGTTTTGTGGTAAATGAAAACCACATAAGAATTATTTGAAATTAAGTGAGGGCTTGATGGAATAACCCTCCACCCAAGGAATTTAATAGGGTCTTATTTTTTATTTGGGAATATTTTCCAAGGATTGTAAATGGTCATTTTTGCTAGTAAATTAAAATGCCTTGGGATTCTTATTTAAGGACTAATGAGATATTATTTTTCTTATTAAAATTGTGTGTTCTATGTATGATATGATAGTTGGTATATTCCATTGTGCTAAAATTGTTTTAGAGTTAGGCATTGTAGTGTGTTTACGCTTTATGTTTGATGAAACTGTCAAAACATAGACGAGACCTAGGGTGCATGAAATTCTAACAAATAATTAGTAAAAAGTTTTTTTTTTTTTTTTTTGCTAGGTAATATGAGCCCTGAGATGATTGGTATGCTTAACCTATGGCTTGAGCAGCCACAACCCATGGACATCTAAGCGGACAAAATCACCTTGAGGATCACACCTACCTTGAGCCACACTAGCTCTTAGCATAGCTAGCTTTTTACCCATGGAGTTTTGAACTTGTTACCTTTACACCATGGAGTTCCTTTACATAACAACCTATCACCCTTTGCTCTATGTCCCATGGGCTGTACTTCAATTTTAAAATTAATAAAATATATTAAAAAATAATATCAAAAATAAGATATATATATATATATATATATATATATATAATGAAATTTTTGAGTGGACACTCCACCTATTATTATGGTTAGGAAAAAGATTTAATAGTATTCGCTAAATAATAAATTATTATTATTATTATTAATTCAATTAATAAATAATATTAATGTGAAAGAAAAGATTAAAAAAAAAATTATTAATTAATAATATTAAAATGATATAATAAAATTGTTATTATCAATTATTAATATAAATTATAATTGTTAAAGATGAGGAGGGGAACGACCAGGGCTTCACTGGGGAGCAAGGGATCAATACCATACCACAGGGACCAATACCATACCACGTGCCGACGTATAATAAAGGGTAAATGGTTTTTAAATTGACACGTATAGAAAATGGAGCTCAAAGTCAATGAAAAAACATAAACGGGTATAAAAAGTGTTAATGAAAAAACAGATACCTACAATATGTAAAGTCCCTTCCAACCAGGACTGAGAATAATGCTGGTTTAAAGACAGAGGGAAGAGGCTGTTTTACGGTCTAATTCCAGAAGGGCTGGGCAAATTTCTAAGCCAATATGTACTGCAGGGTTGAGCTTTTGACCTTATTTTTATGAATGTAGATATTCTTTTTGTTCTTCCAAGGTGTTAATGAGCATGAAATCTACCTGTCTTGGAGATATCTCAAATACCCATAAAAGACGTACATACACAGATTTAAGGTTCCACACACAGTTTTAATTTAATTACAGAGAAAAGATATTCGGCAGTGCTGTATTATAATAAACATTTGCAGTAAAATTAAATGGAGAACAAATCTGTACTCAAAAGAAATACCTGGAACGTTGATGATGATGATTGTTAGGACTGTGATGATAGTTCTCCTCCCAATGATGTTGATGAACAGAGCAGATTACCCAAAACAACAATCCTCCCAGCCGATCTAGGAGCAATCCTAGACCCAGAAGAGTGATCTTCTGCCCCGTGCCCAGAATCCCAGAACGGTGAAACTCTCCTTTTAGAACTCTGTGTATTCTTCAATCCCCTGTTAGCCAGAATGCAGAAATTTTCTTCTCCCCAAAAACGTCCCCTTACTCCTTCACATTCCCCCCTTTATAACCATCTCCCCACCGCCCTTCACTCCCGAAGATCTTTTCCATATTTATGAGGGTCTGCCATCATTTAAGGCGACCTTATCTTCATTTAAGGGTCTATTTAATGTTTGAGATAAGTTTTGGGATTAAGTGAATTAAATATCTCCGTTGAGTCTTTATCCACTTACGTAAAGGAGATGACTTTATGGAGGCTTACTTTGTATTAAGTTTGTTTAATACTTAATTAATTTGGTTTAATTAACTGTTTTTTATTTATAAGTTAGAAATGGATGTGATGACTTTATGTTTGTTTATAACTTAATTAATTTTCCTTAATTAATTTATATTATTAATTTATTGGGTCAGCCACATACCATTTTAACGATTATATTATTTATCAATCTGGTATGGGTCATTACATACTTCCTCCCTTAGGAAAACTTCGTCCCGAAGTTAGGGCTTCATATACTTATTGAAAATTATGTTTTTAGAGATTAGGGCACAAGTGAGAAGGTTTGTATTTTAAGATTGAATTTTCGTTTGTATATGCATGTTTCTTTTTCTTTGATATTTATTTGTTACTTCAGATCTCAACCGCCTCTGCAGACTATTCTATAACCACCCTGTCCTTCCTAATCTCTTCCAGTCCCTTCCGATCCGTCCTCTACAGGAATATGACATGGCATCAGTTTTACTAATCCATTCATAGACCTTAAGGATATCAGCGTGGATTATATCGACCTGATATGCTTGTAGGCATCCGGCAGTCATCATCACACGTCTAGGGGAGCGTGACTCGCACAGTCCTCCCATGACTCTAGGTATTGGAGGATAAATAGTGGGCAACACCTCCACCCCTCCTAGTAGAACCAGGGTCAACACCCTATCATGGAATCACATGGAGTCTCAACGTTCTGGGATTATGTCATCACGTCTATTGTTTCGGTAATCTGTTTTTCTGCGAAGCAATCACTGGTACACAATCTGCAATGTAAACACTTGTACACATATTACAGCATATGCATCTATATTGTTCATAACCAATTGTTACCCATATAACAACCTTTACATACTCAAAATATTTTGATATCTATGATATTAATCCAAAATCTTAAAAAGAAAATTTGTTACATAGGTATCAATATGTTCCATAAAATTTCTCATTTCAGACACTGCTTCTGTTTAGTTTACACATGTTCTACTTATGATGCATTGCTTTACCCCTGTCAATTTATATATCAATATATTTCATTTTCATAGTCTTGCAAGTGTTAATTTAAATGACATATTGCATATTGGTGTCCATGCACCAGTGAATTTTAAACAAACAGCATATATCCAGTATCAGTAGAGTGAAGTAGCATTCTAGACTTATGGGTATCCATGTACCAGCAAGGTAAATAAAAAAAAAAAAAAAAATGCATTTTTACATAGTGTTTCAAAATGTCAAGTAGCAAAATAGAGCAGTTATATACATAAAAGTTTCCAGTTCTCAAAATTTAGCATAAGTTGGGGTAATTCTGGCAAAAAGTCTCAGCATCCTCCCAAGTTGCTGATCCAGGGCTATACTTGTCCCACTGGACTTTCACTTGGTCTATCCGGCGGTTCCTGAGCTGTCGAACCCTACGTTCCAGAATACGTAACGGTTCGACCGTTAGGGTTCCCTCGTCCAATACCTGCAGTTCCTTCCATTGAAGGTTATGAGATTTATCAGCAATATAATGTCGTAAGGCAGATACATGAAATACATTATGAATTTTGTGCAGGTGGGGTGGCAGTGCAAGACGATAAGCGACTGGTCCAACTTTTTCCAGGACTTCAAACGGTCCAATAAACCGGGGAGATAATTTTGTCCCCTTCCCAAACCGAATGGTACTCTTATTTGGTCTGATGCGAATGAAAACCTGATCCCCTACCACATAACTTCTATCTGTCCTGTGAGTGTCCGCATAACTTTTCTGTCTATCCTGAGCCTCTTTTAACCGTTGTCTTATCAGTTTTACCTGATCCTCCATTTCTTGGATCAAGTCTGGTCCGACGATTATTCGGTCTTCTAACCTGTCCCAACTTAACGACGTTCTGCAAGGTCTTCCGTATAATGCTTCAAATGGCGGCATCCCGATAGAACTATGGTAGCTATTGTTGTAAGCAAATTCCACCAAGGGTAAGTACTTCTCCCAACGTGACTGTTGGTCCATAACATACATCCTTAGCATATCCTCGAGCACTTGATTTACCCTTTCTGTTTGTCCATCGGTCTCAGGATGATAGGCAGTACTCAAATTTAACTGGGTTCCCAAGGCTGACTGCATACAATTCCAGAACCTTGATGTGAATCGAGGATCTCTGTCGGATATAATTTTCTTAGGTACTCCATGAAATCTGATGATTTCATTTATGAATACCCTAGCTACATCAGCTACATCATAAGTATCTCTTACTGGGATGAAATGGGCGCTCTTTGTTAATCGATCCACCACGACCAGGATGGCATTATGCTTTTGTTGCGTAAGAGGTAGCCCAACGATAAAATCCATAGAAATTATCTCCCATTTGGTCATAGGGATGTCATGAGATTGTAAGAGACCTGCTGGGTGGCGATGATCAGCTTTTACCTGTTGACACTCAAGGCATCTAGAAACAAATTGGACAATGTCATTTTTCATGCCTGACCAGAAGAAAAGTCTCTTGGTGTCAGCATACATCTTCTTTACCCCAGGATGTGCACAATATACTGCTCGGTGTGCTTCCTTCAAGATGGTGTTTCGGAGATCTCCACTGTCTGGTATATACATCCTTCCGAAAAATCGTAGAATTCCGTCCTCTTCTAAATCATACCCGTCGAACTTAGGTTCCTTCGAATGGTTGCTTTCGAGTCCTGACCTTACTTTTAAGTACCAACTATCTCTTACAAGATGTTCAAGCACTTGATTTCTCAAGTTCACTTTGATAGGTACAAGGGAGAATATTCGGGGTCTTCTACTTAAGGCATCCGCTACCACATTCTCCTTCCCTTTAATATATGAAATGGCAAAATCATATTCGCTTAGGAGTTCACTCCATCGTCTTTGTCTTGCATTCAAATCTCTCTGGGTGAATAAATACTGCAAACTTTGGTGGTCACTTTTAAGCACAAAGTTTCTCCCTACCAAGTAATGTCTCCACATCTTTAAAGCTAAGACCACCGCGGCTAACTCCAAATCATGCGTAGCATAAAGTTCTTCATGAGTTTTTAATTTTCTCGAAGCATATGCTATTACGCCTCCTTCCTGCATTAAAACTGCACCTAACCCTTGTTTAGATGCGTCAGTACACACAGTAAAATCTTTATCCATATCCGGTACCCGTAAAATTGGTGCACTAGTCAATAATCGTTTAAGTTCAGAAAAAGCTTTATCACACTCCTCAGTCCACTCATAATTAACACCCTTGCGCTGAAGGTGTGTGATGGGTTTTGCAATCTTGGAGAATCCTTCCACAAACCTTCGGTAGTAACCTGCTAAACCCATAAAACTACACACTTCATGTGCATTCTTAGGGATCGGCCACTCCCTGATTGTATTTACCTTTTCAGGATCTACAGAGATTCCTTCGCCTGAAATGATATGACCTAAGTAATGGATTTACTTCTGAAATAAAGCGCATTTCGATAATTTCCCATATAACTTGTGCTCTCTGAGACAAGATAACACTATCCGAAGGTGCTCTTCATGCTCCTTTTCATTCTTAGAGTAAATGAGGATATCGTCCAGGAAAACTTGTACAAATTTATCAAGATATTTGCGGAGAACACTATTCATAAGGTTCATGAAGACTGCAGGTGCATTGGTCAACCCAAATGGCACCACAATTAATTCATAATGTCCGAAACGAGTTCAGAATGCAATCTTAGAAACATCACTCTCGTTTATTCTGAGTTGATGATACCCTGATCGCAGATCGATCTTTGAAAATACTGTAGCACCCTTAATTTGATCAAAAAGGTCGTCAATGTGAGGCATCGGATACCTATTCTTTACCGTGGCCCGGTTCAAATCTCGATAGTCCACACACAGTCGTAATGAACCATCTTTCTTTTTTACAAAGATTACCGGAGCACCCCATGGTGAAACACTGGGTCGAATGTGCCCTACATCTAACAGTTCCTTTAGCTGTATTTGCAGCTCTTGAAGTTCCGGGGCAGTCATTCGGTAAGGAGCTTTAGAAATAGGTTCCGTGCCCGGTTTTAATTCAATGGTGAGGTCTAGCTCTCTCTGAGGAGGTAGTCCAGGTAGTTCCTTTGGAAAAACATCCGGAAATTATGCTAGAATCGGATATTGATCTAAGGAAGGCCCTTTTTCTTTGCTCACCATTTGAACGGCATATACTTGACAACCCTTCCTCAAGCATCGCTTCATCTGCATGGCTGAGATGAAACGCAAGGATACCTTTCTCTTAATACCTTGAATTTGGACCGTCTCACCCACATCATTTACGCAAAGTATTGTTTTCCCGGAACAATCTACCCATGCTCGATGGGATTCTAACCAATCCATTCCTATCACCAGGTCGTAAGTACCTAGGGCTGTGACATAAACTTTTAGTTTGGTCACACAGACCCCTAGATCAACTTTGCAATCTTCCACACATAATTCTACCGATTGAAGGTCACCTGAAGCCATTTCTACCTGTCTAAAATCGTCTTGTTTGCAGGCTGCCAACCCACATTTGTTCAATGCATAAGATGAAATAAAACTATCAGTAGCTCCAGTGTCAAACAAGATTTTGAGTTTTATTCCGTTGATTGTACCTGAAGATTCCACTACCGTGGATTGATGCGCTGCTTGGTTTTTATTGACGACAGCATGGATTCTATGATCACTTTGAGCATCTGATGACGGCTCTTTTCCTGCACGCCGCGAGTTCTCCAGTTCTTTTCCTGTTCGCCGCGAGTTCTCCGGACAATCCCGGCGAAGATGGGGTTCTCCACATCCCCAACAGTCCACTCGGGTTGGTCCTCTTTCGTTTGACTGAGAAATCCCCGACCAAGAACTCTGTCCCCTTGTGTTGCTTCCTCTCCCATTCCTTCCTCGATTGCCCGTTCCACGAGACCTCCACGCACTGTTGTTTGAAGACCCGGAAGTTATTGCGTTTATGGTCCTGGGAGCTCCTGCTCCCGCTCCTCTAGGGGTAAACCTGTTACCATAAGGAGGTGGTCTCGAGTTATTTCCACGGAAGAAATTTCGGGGAGTCTTTCCAGTAAATGCCTGCGGTATAGATTCAGCTGGCCTGAAATCCCTTTTAATTCCCAAATGCTCTTCTGCATAACGAGCACATTCCACTGCGTCCGCCACCGTCGGTGGCTTCCACATTCTTACCATGGCTCTGATCCGAGGATTTAACCCAAATATGAAACGCTCGGCTTGGCGTTCATCCGTGTCTAGATAAGGGACATACTTCACAAGTTCCATGAACTTTGTCTCGTATTCTTCCACGGTTTTACTCCCTTGGGTTAGAGTATGGAAGGCTCCGGCTTGCTGCTCTTGAAAGAAAGGCGGTAAGTATTTCGCACGGAATCGGTCCATAAACAATTCCCAAGGAACGGTATCCGATGTCAGATGCAGCTGTTTTTCCATATTTCCCCACCAAATCAGAGCATTCCCTCTGAGTTGGAATACAGCGATCTTTGTTTTAGAAGTTGAAGAATATTCTCTTAATGCAAAGCATCGGATCATCCCTTCCAACCATGCTTCGGCATGCTCTCCACCTCGTCCTCCAGAGAATTCCGGGAGTTTAATCTTTTGCAGTTCCCGTGAGATATCTTCCCTGGGGGGTTTGTCATCAAAATCCCTCGGCCTTTCTGAGTGCCTTTCCTCTGACTGACGTCGCTCCTCCTTGTTCCTGGTCGACTGCGACCCTTTCAAGGTTTCCATAATGGCCTCTAATGAGCTCATCACAGTAGTGAGATCAGGCGGAGCAACAGGAGCTGACGGTGATCTTGATGGTGGTGAAGGCGATGGTGAAGGTGGAGGTGGCGGCGCTGCATTCCGCTGGCGCTGCCGCCTTTGGTACGTGTTCAACATGGTAATTTTCCTGAAATGCATAATAAATTCATGAGTGGATAAATTTTTAGACTGACAAAATATAATTTTCGCAAGATTAAAGCTGGCATACGGGTATAGTTCTTTTTCTATTTTACCTGCAGGCAGGTCTTACTGGTACCGAGGTCAAGGAGGGTGGCGGCGCGACCTCCTTATCCTATGCAGGGTAATATATGCTTACTAAATCTACAGTGAAATGCAAGGTTTAAGACCTATTTAATCCTGACTTAACGTGAATCATCTGGTTAGGTATTTTAAACTATTTTCATAATTTAACTATAGTATTAATGCATCACAATGTACATGTGATTAGAGCACACGATGCTATCATTTGCTCTTTGTCTGATGATATGTTATATAATTGAACGTATTCACCATTTACCATGTATAACCCTATAAATCTCGATTTTTAACATTTTAAATTTAATTTTTTATTTTTTTTTACAATGACTATTAACTATATATATGTATATACACATGCCATATAACTCACGAACCTTATTTTTAATTTTCAATTTAAAGGCATTAATATATATACATATACCATATAAATTACATAGTTCTAAATTTCAAACGCATTAACATAAACCATATAAGTGACCAACTTTATTTAATTTTTAATTGGAACGCATCACATATATATACCATATCGATGACCAACTTTATTTAAATTTCAATTGAAACGCATTATATATATATACCATATTGATGACCAACTTTATTTAAATTTCAATTGAAACTCATTATATATATATATCATATCGATGACCAACTTTATTTAATTTCAATTGAAACGCATTATATATATATATCATATTGATGACCAACTTTATTTAAATTTCAATTGAAACTCATTATATATATATATCATATCGATGACCAACTTTATTTAATTTCAATTGAAACGCATTATATATATATATCATATCGATGACCAACCTTATTTAATTTAAATTGAAATGCATTATACATATATGATCATTTAAACAAGAGAGGGTTCCGCCGTGAAATCAACACCTTGATTGTTAATTACAACGAAATATTACTCCCGAGGGATTCCGGTCCCCACTTCAATGTAAATTAGGTAGCTCTTGCGAAACATAAACAATACTGCAAGGATTTTCGCAAAACACCCAATTCCTGACATGCAGAGAACTCCGGACACCTCACAGCGGGTATAGATTCAATACATTATCATTTTGCTGTCCGAACCAGGCCGTTTCAACCAGAAATTGCACCGAAGCCAAGTAAAAGACAGCGAGGCCTTGCCTAAGTTAAACTGGAGATTCGCGGAAGTAGTTACCCTCTCCCCTACATCAAGATAGGCTTGCTCTTCATGCTCTCTGACTCGTGGCGTGCAATGATTGTTTCATTAAAAAAATCTCCAAAATATATTTTTCAACGGGAGCAACTTCCATGTGTGGGAGTCACGACTAAGTTAGTATTTAAATTTCGACTTGAATTCAAAATTTATTTAAATTTCTATTTGAACGCATTACATATATATATACATATAAATCAACGGAGCCAATTTTGACGGCGTGGGTTTCTATACAGGTTGTGTAAATTGTAATCCGTCCGGTTTAAAGCATTTTACCCTGCGTTATGCGGCTAGGACATACATATCCACAGACCTTAGCGTAAATCACATATAACAGGTTTTGTTTGTAATTTACATAATATCACCGTCCCTTATATAATATACCCGTGTGTTAAGCGGCTAGGCTATATATTTTTTTTTTATTTAAATGAGGCAGTTCGCTGTGTCGTTTTGTTGCCCTGCCACGGAGAAACCCATGCGAGACTCCACTACCGTGAGATTCATAGTATACGTGGAATATATACTAGGTGATTCGTCAACCAAAACAGACCGCCCTGTGGCGTCTTTTAGACAGCGCAACAGCATGGTATGCCCTGCTGGCTTTGCCTCGTCTACCAAAATTTTTCTTTTGACAGCGAGTTGTTTTTGAAACTCCGCCTATAATTTACTCTGCAAGCAAATAATATACTCCAGGGAGCTCAGATGAATTCATGAGGAGCTGCTGGGAATTGACAGTCAGAAAGCATACTAGGTTCCTACGCAGTGCAGAAACACATTGTTGGAGGCACTATGAAATGTTTAAGTTTTAGGCTACCAGAAACTGCTGCAAAAGATGACCAATTATCTACAAATTTTGAACGCCAAGATGGTGAAGTTAGAAGCATCAATTCAGAAGGTCTTCTGAAGCGACCACGAGCAGATATGGAGCTGGTTTCCACGAGCAATCCAGTATCATCGAAATCAATTGCGGTTACTAACTCTCTGATTTTCTTAGATTGACTTAGTAAGTTTTATTATCATGCATAATTCTTGTTTTAGACAACATGGTTATGGACTGCAAACTGGGAAGTTTTAGGTTCTGGCATGTACTGAAGGATCAGCAAAACTTTTTGATGATCATTCCCAGTAGTACTTTACTAGAATACTTTTCAGGAGCAGCGAAATGAATATCCTATGAGTATTTTATGTTTAGGTCTAAACTCTAGCAGAAATGATAAAATCGTGGTTTCGCTGAATCTTTTCATTGTTAGAACCTAGATGTTCACACTCGGAATTTAGAAAATGGCAACACAATCCAAAGAGATTTTCAGTTTAAGATCGAAAGGAGAAAGTAAAACTGGTGCATTGATAAACTCTATAATGTTCATGGTTCTTGACTTGAGAGACATCTTATCCTACAGCCATTGAGTATTTCTTCTGCTGTTAAGGCCTCCAGTAAGCTTGTCTTATCCCAAATGTAAGACCCCACTGTCTTACTTGATTTTCTTGGTAATGTATCTACCGTTACCTAAATGTTGAAGAACCACATCAATTAAATCTCTTCTGAAAATGACTTTAACCATATAATGATTTTGTTGTCATCTTTATTTGATTTTTCTATTTTTGAAAAAAAATAATGTAAAACAGCAGTAGGGATTTGCACGTACTTTTCCCCAAATTGACTAAGAGATACCAGCGATATGAGATACCAGCGATATGTGCTTTGTTACTTCTTGAGTATAGGGATTACAACTTACGCTGTTTTTGTATATATAAAAAAAAATCAAGCAAATGATTTCTAGTGAGTGATATGAATTTTAATATTGAATTCCCTTGCGTATTGTATCTGTATCTAATGGCTCCTTGAGGAAGGAAGACCTCTATTTTAATTTGGCATATTGTCCATTTCCCTTCAATTACGATGTTTAAAGAGCTGATTTCTTGGTTTGAAAATAATGTATTTTATATTGTTGTTAGAACATCTGATTTGAATCTTACAGCTGCAGCATCAGTTAGTTGCACAAGATTCCTGCTGTTGGATGATATTTGTGACCAGGCAATGCAGAGCAGCCTTAAATTGGATCAACCGGAGACTAGTTTGTACCAGCGGCAGCCTGGAAATAAGTTTTCAATTTTCAATGAGCCTATAAGGTCGTAAGAGGGTTTGAATCACCCTCTGATACCATATGTAAAGTCCCTTCCAACCAGGACTGAGAATAATGCTGGTTTAAAGACAGAGGGAAGAGGTTGTTTTACGGTCTAATTCCAGAAGGGCTGGGCAAATTTCTAAGCCAATATGTACTGCAGGGTTGAGCTTTTGACCTTATTTTTATGAATGTAGATATTCTTTTTGTTCTTCCAAGGTGTTAATGAGCATGAAATCTACCTGTCTTGGAGATATCTCAAATACCCATAAAAGACGTACATACACAGATTTAAGGTTCCACACACAGTTTTAATTTAATTACAGAGAAAAGATATTCGGCAGTGCTGTATTATAATAAACATTTGCAGTAAAATTAAATGGAGAACAAATCTGTACTCAAAAGAAATACCTGGAACGCTGATGATGATGATTGTTAGGACTGTGATGATAGTTCTCCTCCCAATGATGTTGATGAACAGAGCAGATTACCCAAAACAACAATCCTCCCAGCCGATCTAGGAGCAATCCTAGACCCAGAAGAGTGATCTTCTGCCCCCGTGCCCAGAATCCCAGAACGGTGAAACTCTCCTTTTAGAACTCTGTGTATCCTTCAATCCCCTGTTCGCCAGAATGCAGAAATTTTCTTCTCCCCCCAAAACCTCCCCTTACTCCTTCACATCCCCCCCCTTATAACCAGCTCCCCACCGCCTTTCA
Organism: Pinus albicaulis; assembly: GCA_034641835.2. Taxonomy (NCBI): domain Eukaryota; kingdom Viridiplantae; phylum Streptophyta; class Pinopsida; order Pinales; family Pinaceae; genus Pinus; species Pinus albicaulis. The sequence continues at coordinate 1,486,216,832 of CM076577.1, read as the reverse complement.
CTCCCGAAGATCTTTTCCATATTTATGAGGGTCTGCCATCATTTAAGGCGACCTTATCTTCATTTAAGGGTCTATTTAATGTTTGAGATAAGTTTTGGGATTAAGTGAATTAAATATCTTCGTTGAGTCTTTATCCACTTACGTAGAGGAGATGACTTTATGGAGGCTCACTTTGTATTAAGTTTGTTTAATACTTAATTAATTTGGTTTAATTAACTGTTTTTATTTATAAGTTAGAATTGGATGTGATGACTTTATGTTTTTTTATAACTTAATTAATTTTCCTTAATTAATTTATATTATTAATTTATTGGGTCAGCCACATACCATTTTAACGATTATATTATTTATCAATCTGGTATGGGTCATTACACAATATCTAGTGAAAGTATGGGTTTTTAAAAATTGGGAAGGTGTATTGAGTTCATATTGGTAGAGGGTTAAATAATCTGATTTTTAGATTTATTTTCCAATATATAGACAAATTAAAGGTATTGTTTAGTATGCCAAAACGCATGTGATACGTCAGAGGTTCATTTAGTGAAGCCCTCGTGAGAGGAACTAACAGAGGAATAGATTAGATTATGAAGTGAAGAGAATAACCATAAGTAACCATAAGGGTTATTTCGCCATGACGAAGAAAGAGAGATTCAATTTTCCTAAGGATTAGGAATTTAAAAAAATAACTAAGCTAAATATCTAGCTTTGTGGAATGGATTGGAACTAACTTACTTGAAAGGAATTCACAATATGTTGGTATTAGGTGATTCAATGGTTGTGATCCAACATGTGAATAAGGTTAAAGAGAATGAAGAACACAACTCAACTTCTATTCTGAGACGAATTAAGTTATTAATGGATCAATCTTAATTGATTGAACTCTTCCATGTTAAAATAATCCTTAACACTGTAGGAGGCTCTTTGGAAAACCAAAGAGATCTATTGGAACAAGGTTTGAGAAAGATTGGTAAAGGGGATTTTCATATCAAAGAAATTCCATGAAGACTAGACTAGGAATTTTTATACCTGACATTCATTGGCATTAATTTTTAAATAAGGATCCACGTATCATCAATCCTTCCTTCCATGCATCACTTTGAAATAATATTATTTCTTACAACATTGTGGCAGTCAACATCTAACATGGAGGGTTTATTTTGTGCAGCCACCTAGGCGGTGTTCATCATGTTGCGTAGGATAAAGGATAGTTGGAGAGGTGAAGTAATGATTAATAAATTCGTTCATGTGAGGGAGGTTATTTCTCATGCATTGGAGATTTTGTTTGCACGTGTGATAACTTTTTCCTTATTGAAATTTGTTTCATTCGACAACCTTTCTATTATGGCTGCCGATTTCTTAATCATTTGGCCAGTGTGGTTTGAGGAAATGGCAATGTTAGAAGCCTCAAATCATGGAAAGTGAGCCCGTTGGTATATATAGAATGTTGGAGTGAATTTGGAAGCATAGAGTTAGGGATCATAATCATAATCAATCAATTTTTTCAACAAGACCGGTTTAGTTTCAAGTTTATGGAGTATGATTATGGAATTAGAGAGGAAGAGCTCAACATCTCTTTAACTAAAATGGTGGGTTTTCTGGAATTTCTCATTGCTTTGGTCTCAAGGCATGGGGAGATAATTTTATATGAATCTCGAGCCCAATTCAAGTTGTTAAATCAGAAAATACAAATTCTGGAGGTTAAGTTAAAACATTTGTAATTTTCAAATTAAATGTTGAATTTTCACCTGGTAATTTGGCTCCAGTGGAAAAATTCAACATGAATGAGGATTTTAATGGAGTAGATGAAGTGGGAGAGCAGAGGCGGCGGTTCTCATGGGTGTCTGTAGCTCATGGGCATGATTCTGCTTATAGGCTAGCTGATGAGCACAATATGCTTTGGGTATGTGTCTAGTTAGAAGCTGATACAAATTGTTGTCTGGCTCTGGAGGGGTGAAAAGTGTCTGGATGTGAGTATGCTTGAGTGGTCGAGTTAGAACTTTCTTCTTCTTTTTTGAGTCTTTTAGTAAGTCTGTGATTGATCATTCTTGTGTAATGGCTCAGAGGGGAACATAAGTTCAATGTGGGTTGGTCCTGTAGTTTCCATGGAAGGATAAATTATTATGGTGGTCAATCATGTGATATGGTAAAGCTTTGGCTATATGCTGGTTTTTACGTATTAGAAAGGGTGGTTGATGAGATGAATGGGTTCATCTGTCCATGGCGTTTCAATGTCCTGACATGAAATCTTCTGGTCTGTATTAGTGGTCCGAAATATGTCAACTGATCTTTATGTGGTAGCTCAGATTATCTCCTTGGGAGTCATTGATCTCATCATTCTGCATGAAATATATACATCGCATATGAGGCATATATTGAAGGTGAGCAATGAAAAATAGAGGGAATATGATTCCCTCTCGTGAGCTTCCTAAGGCTGCGAAGACTCTTATATTGTCGTATCAATCAAAATGGTCCATTCTTTGCCATAACTGGATGGATTGTTCCATAATTTCTCGGCCCTGTAAGGATTTTGGATTCCATTTATTATTTTGGTGGTGGCATTGTGCTGGATGTTGTTTTTGATGTTGCTACCATGTATGAATGGTTGGTCTGAACGCTCTTCTCTGGTTTTTCCAATGTATCTGGCTTCCTACCACCTTAATTCTGGTGACATGGGCTCTTTTCCGGTGTCTGGGAATGTTTCAAATCTTTCTGGTATGGATGACCATTACTACTCCCTAGTTGTTTGATTTGATACGGATGTACATATGCCCATGTTTTCATTACTATATCTATTGGTAGACGTGGATTATGAATATTTTATGAATGGGGTGGTACTAATTTTACTCCTCCCAAGGCTCCTTTGAGCGTGGTATTTTTTTATCCAGGGTGTCATCTTAATCGGGTAGGTGATCTCTCTTTATGGAACTAGTTCCATTCTGACATTATCTCTGCAATCACCATATTTGGTACTATTTTTACTCCTCCCAAGGCTCTTTTGAACGCGGTATTTTTCTATCATGGGTGTCATCGTGATCGAGTAGGTGATCTCTCTTAATGGAACTAATTCCATTATGACATAATCTCTGCATTCACCATATTTGGCAATCAATCCATGCTTAAAGTTCTTAAATTGGTTTGGTGGGAAGTGTGTTTTATGATAGTATCTATCAGTAGGGGGGAATAATTAGGTGGGTGCTTGACATATTCCTTCATTTATCAACTTTCCTCATATGGGTGATGGCTATATTTTATAGTCTTGGATCAATCTCTAACTCATTTTTTGAGCTGGACCACTGACTTAGATTGTATTTATTGTAATATTCCTTTTAAGAAAAATCAACAATATTGACACCAAAAATGCAGTTTTCAGAAAATTACTCTAAAATAATGAGAAACAGCACTTGGATCCATTATTTTATATATTATATCCCTAAAATATAGAATGGGAGCATAAAAAAATCATTCTAGCTATGTTAAATAGATCTCCCAAGCCCAATATTGTCTAAAAACACCTAAACCCCATGGCTTCTGCAACACAGAATTTCTAAATCATAAGACAGCGCAGTTTATTGAGGGTTTCTACTATAGAAAAATGAAAATCAATAGATCAGATGATATATTACTCAAAGAGCTGAGAAAATGGAGATCTAATCTCTTTTATACAATCTTAAGATAACTCGGCAAGGTTTTCTTGAAAGCATGAGGTAAAAAAAGTAGATCTACAGATATATGACTGAAAATCACATTGTCTAACTGTAGCTCCGCATACATATGGCTGGAAAATACAAGAAATGGCTGAAACTACTCCTTGCTAGCTTTTCGAGAGAAATATTGATCCTTTCCCTAGGAAACTAGCTCACAAATAGGGGTTTTAACCCTACCACTGCAACACCATGAAAAATAACGCAGTTTCTCCAAGGAAATGCGTTGTAGTTGTAGGTGGCTGCTTGACCCAATGTCTGATGGTGGAAATATAGCCTAGAATACTCCTCTCAGATCCCTTCACCAAGCTCTCCAAGAAAGAGTGTGGAATTCCATCATAAGAATACCTTGCACTAAACAGTGCAGCAAACCCAGCTAAACAGCTGAAGTATGCAAGAAGTCATAAGACTCAATCATAAAAAATATTTTGAATGCCTCTCATGGCTGCGATCCCTTCCATTTTATTCTTGGTGAGCCTCCTCATCTTTGGGCCCACTCATTTATGAGGTTACTTCCTTGCAAAGACTCCTCCTCCAAGACTGCGTTGTTCCCACTAGCTCCACTCTTCTTTTTTGGCAGCATTTTTTATTTTTTCAACCTGGATCTAGTCCACATGCATTTCTCCCTTTCACACCCAAGGTGTATTTATTTTTCCTACCTAAACTGATCCACATTCACATTGGAAGTGTTTTATTCCTACTAAAGAGATTTAAGGGTCTCCCTACCCCATTTATTCTTCTAGACTGAAAAAATAGAGCAACATATAATATTCCAACTAGCAATAAGATAATTGGGAATATTACAGTCCTCCCCTCCCAAAATTTTCTTGTCTTCAAGAAACAGTAAAGAAGGATGCTGCAAAATCTTCTCTCCATCCCAAGTGGTATCCTCATCAGGAAGATTCCTCCATCGAATCAGATATTCTTTGATCACCCTACTCCTTAGCTGCCTCTCCTGAGTATCCAAGAATTCCTCTGGTTGTAAAAATTGATGGCCGTCATCATCAATAGATGGGAGATCCATATTGGCAACCACATGTTGTCCAATGGCCTTCTTGAGGCATGAGACATGAAAAATGTTATGGATCTTCCTCCCCTTAGGAAGCTCCAACTCATATGCTACTTCCCCAACATGACGGATCACCATGTATGGCCCATAGAATCGCGATTTGAGCTTCTCAGCTTCCTTCTCCTTGAGTGTAGACTGTCTATAAGGTTGAATATGAAGATAGACCAAGTCATGTATCTCAAACTGTCTCTCTATCCGACCACGGTCTACATATATTTTCTGCTGATATTGTGTTGTAGCAATGTTTTCCTTGAGGGCCTGGAGTATATCCTGACTCTCTTGAATCCATTCCTTTTCTCTAGGAGCTTTTCTTTCCCCAAACATCACATCATCAAATTAAAGTGCATCATACCCATAGAGAGCTTGAAATGAGGTCATGCCAATGGACATATGAAAAGTTGTGTTGTAATAATACTCCCCCAAATGGAGCTAACACAGCCATGCTCTTTGTTGACCTGAAACATAGTTTCTCAAGTAGCCTTCCAACCACTTGTTCACTATTTTAGTCTGTCCATCGGTTTTTGGGTGATAGCTGGTACTTGGTGTCAATTCAGTACCCACTAACTGAAAAATTTCTTGCCAAAAGCCACCCATGAAGCAGTTATACCGATCACTGACTATGGTCTTTGGGAGACCATGGAGTCTAAACACATCCCTGAAGAAAATATCATCTACCTATGAAGTAGTATATCAATAAAAAGTAGCAAAGAAATGTGAATACTTTGTTAGTTGATCAACAACTACAAAGATACAATCCTTACCCTGAACTGTAGGTAGACCGGTGATGAAGTGTTTCGGGGATTTAACACCCTAGAGGTTGGTTGGGATTCAACCTCCACAGAGCAGGGGCGTACTACTTAACAGAGACTCACACGATCATGCACAGTCATAAAAAACGAAATAGAGCA